>JAHWFP010059059.1:0-12454 GCA_023313725.1 Lithobius niger
GGTATGGATCTCTATGGATATCCATGGGATGTCTTGTGCTGTATGGGCCCTGTACAAAAGAAAGAGGAAAAGAAGCCACACATCGAGTATCATACCCTAGAAGCAGTGAAGTACACTAAGCCACTTTCACTCACTTAGGTTTCGTCTGACTGTCGTAACCCGGATTCGAACTGCTAACCCAATCCGTACCCAGATCAATGACATAGTGCCTTTAGCGATATGGATGCTCCTCAACTGGCGTAAAGATGAGTCACTGAGCCTGTCATTATAGTCAGCAGTGACTAGGGCTCCATTCGACCCATAATGCTTGCTGCCATAGGCATTTTTAGAAGGAATACAAGTCAATACAAAGACTGAACGAAGGATTAAATAAATATACGCAATCGCTCTAAATTAGTAGACGTAATTAAGGAAAGATGAAAACAAACAACAAAAAACAGCGCGAAAAAAACAGCTTTTTTGAGGGCGAGCAAAGTGAGCAAAACAACCAAGTGTTGAGCGTCACTACCTCCAAGCCAAGACTACGCCGGCTGAAATCCACGACCGACCTATTAAGAAAATAGATGTAAAAATCATTGAATGCGACAGTGGGTTAAGACCCAGCAAAGCTTTCTTTAACAACAGACTTCTAGTCGGACGACTTTGCTATATTACTCGGAAAATACTGAACAAAATGCCAACTGTTACCCGTTCTTGAACATCTGTTAGGTGATGATTCAATATCATAAAATTATAATGGCCTGTGGTAAACATATTAGGTAGGAAGAATAGCTTCATCGCTTCCCAGAAGTAGTCTTTTAAAAAATATCCTTTATTTTTTGTTCCGTCATCCTATGCTGACAGATAAAAATCTTTCTTTCTGCAGTTGAGACAATTTTTACTACAACAAACATGTAATGAGGCTTGAGTTACATTGCAGATTTTGATCGGGAGTGGGAGGGACATGATTGCAAAAACAATGGCAAATGTTCTGAAAAACTTGCCCTTTAGAACAAGTTATTTAGAAATGGCTTTAGAATTGCTGAATAAGCACCACCCAACACCCCCTTAGGGGTGTAACGAATATTGTCGGGGTCGGGTCGTGACGGGAATTTACATCCCGTTTTTGTCTTTTTACATCCGATTGAGGTGAATTTTTCCGACTCAGACATTTGGTTGGGCTCCCCCCCCCCCCCCCCAAAAAAAAATCCCTAGCTGGATTTTTGACTTCCCCGTACCATATATCTGAGTATGCCACTGCTTCATTTCATTACAAAAATACGAATTTCTTTTTCGCAGGTCCAATTATTTTATAGTTGAAGGGTAAAGATTTTAAAAATTTCGCTTATGACGGTGATGACGTGAACCACAATTCGATTACCATTCGATGTCATTGTGGTTCAAATCACCACCGTCAGGAGTGAAATTTCACATTCTTTCTTTTTCGCAGTTTAAAACGTTAGATACAAACTATAATGTGGTGGATTGTCTCTCACTGTACCCGATTGTGTTGGAGGTCCTCGCCGTTTCAGTTAGCACTTTAAACTAAAGCTCAGCAGGCGTGCGCCCCAAACCGCGAACCTCGAAGATGACCTCAAAATTGACGTAATCCTTGGCCGAACTGACCGAAATCATCAGTTTTGCGTATAGTTTAGCCACGATTTTAGGGAGAACAAATTAACTCACCTAACATGTGCTGACCTCCGTCCACCACTAAGACCCGTGTCTCGAACGCGGACTCAATCTCGAACTCATAATTGAAATTACGTCGTAACTATTTAGCACCTTTCACTGCCAGGACATTATTATAATATAATATAATATAATATAATATAATATAATATAATATAATATAATATAATATAATATAATAATAATAAAGGTTTAACCACGTTAAGGGTTTGGAGCTGGAAGGGGGAACCCACTAACACCAGTCCATAAAAGGCAAGGTAAGTGTAAAACAGAACAGAGTCAAGGGACAAATGCAGCAACTAATTCTGGCCACTTTAAAAATGTCGTAAGGCAAATTTTATTTAATAAAAATTTAAATCCGCCAACTGAACTCGCCTCAACAACCTCACTCGGCAAGGCATTCCATGCGTGGATAACCCTAATACAAAAGAAATTTTTTCGGCACTCGAGCTTGGACTCTGTGAAGCAAGTTTAAAAGAATGTCCACGGGTGATCGTACAAGGACTGGGACCGAAAAATGGTAGGTCGACGGCCAGGATACCATGTAAAATCTTAAATGTTAGGATTAAGTCAGCAATGAGTCTACGAAGAGTAAGTCATTATGAGTACGTTCGGAGGAAATCTGGTGGTGAATGGCACTAAATAGTTGTGACGTCATTTGCAATCGCGAATTAGCCTACGTACGTACTGATATCTGAATGACTAAGCTTAAAAATTCACCTTTGGTTGCTCTTCTAGGTGACCGACTCACGTGACCGTCAAATGACGCATAACGGAAAATGACTTTTAAAGTTTATTGATAATAGGGATCGTTTGCGTCGTTAGTGGTTTTCTTTTCAACCGATGCCACTTTCATAAGATTGTTAATTTATTTTCCCCGAGAGCTGAAGGAGTCAAAAAAAGGGGCGAACGCGCATTTTCCCAATACCCAATAATATCGGAGGAGCCTACACCCTTAAAGAAAACAATCGAAGCCAATCGATAGGAGGAAGAGAGCTCTTCTTCCCCATTTTGGCAGCCAACCTTGGTTTTGGGGGACTGTGGGCCATTCAGACTTCCGTACACGCCAACCGGAAGAAGTCGGGTTACAGGAAGCGGAGGGGGCGATATAGTTTGGTTGCTGGTAATGCCCATCACAACCCTAAAGATAAATATAGACCTGCTTATTTTTATTGCCATCGCATTTCGTGTAATGAATGGCCTGGCTGGCTGAATAAAAATTCTCTCGCTATCCCTGCAAGTCATGTAATGTCTTCTTGAAATGGTTCCTCGTCACGTCTCGTTTTGCTCGGGGCTATCCAAGCCTGAAAAGGTTATTTTCTGCGAACTTACGTAAGCAAGCATCAAATTAAAAGAGTTACGACATCCATCTTGCATATTTTGCCTTGATTCAAGTAAGAGCAAGAGGTCGAATGGAGTTAAAGCTCAAGGCTTTTACAGATAATGACCACTTGGCTGACAGGCGAGAAGCAGGCCTGATGGAGGACGTGGGGGGAAAAAGTGTAAAATTCTGAATAAAGTAAATTTTTCCAGTTATACGGTGTAGTAAAACTACAAACTCGCGAGTGGAAAGAGGACAACTTACTTGCTTTAAAACTGCCTATATGCTTGATACTTCGATAAAAATTAACTTTCCTCGCCTCCAGAACAAATTAATGCCGGAAAAGCCAAAGACTCTACAAGAGTTAAATAAATACAGATGCAAACCTATTTACGTTGCCTTTTGGACTTATATGTCAAGCTGCCTGAGCGGGGAATCGAACCCAAGACCTTTGACACCAAAGGCCGAGGTCGTACCACCGTGTCAGTATGGGTCAGCGGTATAGAACCTCGGCCTTTGGTTTCAAAGGTCGTGGGTTCGATTCCCCGCTCAGGTAGTCTGACGTGTAAATCCAAAAGGCAACCTAAATAGGTTTGCATCTGTATTTATTTAAGCAAATAAAAAAATGTCTGTCAGCAAGGCCGCTGGTCCGTGAACTACAATCTACATGAAGATAAATATGAGCACGTTCATACACTTACCGTGATGTCACCTCTGAAGCATCGTACTCATCGACTCCAAGAGGCGGTTTTTCCGCTGAAGCCAATGACTTAAGATATTAATAATAATAATAATAATGATAGAGTTTGCCACAGAAGGTGGAGGGAAAATGAAAGGGCCAGTAGCCACTAATACCGGTCTCAAAAACAGTAGTAGGTCGGCTAATGCCTCCTTTTCAAAAAGTTGGTGAAGGTTACACCGTTCAATACACGTTTAAAGCCAGACACGGTCCGTGCGGACATAGCCTCCTCCGGCAGTGAATTCCAAGCCGGAACCACTCTGATTGCATAAAAGTCTAGACTGGTGGACCTCAAGTTCTAAGTCGTTACACTCGCACAACGAACATCGAAGAATGGCAAATCAACAGAAAGAAAACCATGTAAAAATTTAAAAGTCAGCAGAAGGTCAAATTTTAATCTTCGCAGTTCACAAGTGTTTCCAACCCCACTACCCACAAACGTCTTTCGGGGGAGACAAGTTTCTCAAGCCCGGCAGACCTTTCGTTTAACGACGCTGGACCGATTCCACTAAATAAATATCCTTCAGCAAAGGACACGGCGGGGGTTGCACGGGGGATGGCGGGCCTGATGTTCTTCGCTGGGATTATTTGCGTAAACGTAATTAACGACATGTGAAGATTGTCGTCACGCAGTATCCACGCTAAGCTAAACTAATGTATAACAAGTCACTCGGCCATAAGTATTCCCCCAACCCCCCCCCCCCCCACCATAAGTAATAAACGTATTTATCGACCCGTATTTAACGTCAAACTGAGTAGCTATGCCCTTGACAACGCAACGTTGACTGGTGAGCAAGTGATGGTGAGCAAACACAGAATCTTTCGTGACATTGGCCTCCACTTTCCTCATTGGTGCGTCCGGCGAGTATGTTCGAAAACAATAGACGTGTGATGTCACTTGTGAGGTCAGCAGTCGCTCATGTTGGAATCGGTCGCTGAGATGTTTGGTGAGTTCATAAAAGTGCTGTATGTTGTCGATAGAAAATAGTTACTCCACTTCATAACATTCTCTGTTGACAACATGGCTGCCACCATGCAGAATTGACACCCTCGGCCTAGCTTGGTGAGAAATATGTTTTTAGTTGTTGTGTGTTTTTATTTGTGATTCTTCATCCGCCACGACTAACTTAGAGATATTATTTATGGTTTTTTTTCGTTCCTTTCTGTCGTGTGTTATAATTACGAACCCATTTGTAACTCTTTCTGTTTCAAACGAGATGTCACAGCATTTTTTTTGTCCATTTTGTTGAAAATTGAATTTGACACTCATTTTGACACACACCATTCGTGACTTCTCTGGGGAACTCCGCCTTTTTTCTAATATGTGTGCTCATGTGCTGTGCTGTAGGTTCCCCCCCCCCCCCTTTTGTTTAAGCGTAAACCTTCTAAAGTATTCCGTCTGTTTCATGTGTTTTGGTCAACAACGAAGAAAACATCGAAATTCGTACCATCGCATCGTTATTGCTTGGGATTCGCGAATTTCTTCCTACTTTTGAGCTGCCATTGCTTTAAATGGTTTTTTCGAGAGGGTGTTTTTCTTGCTTTTACGGTCAGTAAAAAGGTGTGAAAACTCATAAGGTTTGGCTATGAATGGTTTTCAACCGTTATTTGTGAAATATGTCAAGTGTGTGCTTTTCGATTTATTCGTCAAGTCAGATTAGTTTCCCAGGTATGTAGTATAATTCGTACCGACATATACATAAAGTGTGACGTTCACATAGAAATTCAATTTAAAAAGCACTTGTAGAAGGTTACAAAGTAAAAGCCGGTACGTGCACAAATCTACACGAAAACTGGACGTTTCGGGCTAATCTCAGAGCCATTATCAAGAGTAGCAAGTAAAACAAAATAACATTTTACTTGACTCATGGCTTTCTTGTATTTTGTAATTTGTGTTTACTTGCTACTCCCAAAACGCCGAGTTTTAATGTGCAGGGTGTCCACAAATTATTCAACCCATAAAGAAATTAAGTTTAAAAAAAACGTAAAGAGATATTGAAAAACTGTGTAGTGCCAGCTATTTATTAACTCAAAAAGGTGTTTTTGCTAAATTTCTGGTGATGATGTCCTCTTAATAAACCCCCACTTCGCCTTTTTTGTTGCTCGGAGAATATCTCGTCAAAAATCGATTTCTCTCCAAACGTTTTAATCATGTCCATTGATTCTTGTGGCGGGTTTATAAAGGAGAAATTGTACGCAAGAAAGGTAACTTGTGTCCAGGAATTGCAGGACAAGCTCACCCAGGTCAAAAATACGGTATCAGTAGACATGGTTAAAAATGTTTGGGGAGAAATCAATTTTCAACTGGACATTCCCTAAGCAACAAAAGAGGCGAATGTAGAGTCAGTAGCGTGTACAGACTAACATGGGTCCCTGGCACAGTACTAGAAGTGGCGCCCTCTGCGGGGGGGGGGGGGGGCATTAGTTATAGTGTGTCACAGAGGGGGGGTCCCCCCAGAAGCTGAGAAATTTTGTTGAAACTCTACATTAAAATTATGCAAATGCTTAACTGTGGACCCAAATCAGCAATGGCTCTAAAACTTTGCCTTTAAGTTTGTTTGCATTTGATCGGTGGGACGGGGCCCCCAACAGAGGTGGGCCCCTGGCACCTGCCAGTCTCACTCTATGGTGTACACGCCACGGTATGGAGTTTTATTAAAAGGCCATCATCACCAGAAATGTAGAAAACAACTTTTTGGGTTAATCGACTGTTTGGCACTTTATCGTTTTTCAACATCTATTGTTTTTTTTTAAATTTAATTTCTTCAGGGGTGAATAATTTGTGGACACCCTGTATATTTGTGCACTTTTCAGCTTGTACTCTGGATAACGTTCACATAGAAGTTCAATATCCCCAAAATCCCTTGTTGAATTTTACAGATTTTTTGGAGATTGAATCAACAAACAAACAATAGAATGCATGATGTACAAAATTTCAAATGAATTGGTTAACTCATTTGAAGTTATGGTGGAGACAGACATAGCCAATTACAGAAAGGATGAGTAGTGCCTTTCCACTACTTGTTCCACACGTCACTAAGACACCATATGAACGAGGTTGCAGCATCCTTTAGGCCTAGATCGTCTACACGCTCCAATTCCACATCTGCAAGATCAGGTTTTAGCCGTCAAGTTTTCGTCGAGGTATTTTTAAGTATAATAATGACGGGTTGTTAGGGAAGGGCGTAGTAATGGATAATAACTGTCTTCTCTTCATTCGTCCAGACGTTGAAGCGAGCACGGACGTCACCTGGCCGTCATATAAGGGGGGCCAAGCTGCAAATTATTTTCTAATCAGCTAATGATACTCGGAGGACGTGTATTATTAACTCAACCCTTCTGTTTCCTGGAAGTGATGGGCGTTGCGTGGGCGGGGGTGGAACGTCTCGTTCGGCGTCGATGGTAATCAAGAAGCTGAAAAATTAACGTTTGCCCTCCTTTCATCTCTTTACAGATTTATACTCCGACCGGCTTCGAACGTTACGCCGATCGTTGTGAAATAGGGGGAAAACACATATCTTTCACCGTGTGGGACACTTCAGGTAAGATCCTTTCGTTGTACCACCGTCTTACCCTTAGGAAGCGTAAATGAAATGCTGTTGTCGTTTAACAAGCAACCGAGAAGGTTTTTAAACGGTGATAAAGGAGATAGTAAAAACTCCTGTGACTCATTTTGAAGTTATGTAATACGTGGTCATCCCGACTCTGCAGTAAACCTTCACCATTTAGAGGATACAGCCACCAAACGTGACTTTTCTGGACAGATTCTCCTCATCAAATAAACAGTCACAAAGCTTTGTTTCCCTACCGTTATTCACAAACAGTGGTACACCTAGGAGGCAACAAAATGGGCACTGCCCCTTCCTCTCCTATCTAACCTGAGTTTAAAAATTAAATTTATTAATAGTCAACAAATAAAGTATTTATTACAGTTTAAAAAAGAGTTCAGAATCTCCCCTAAAATTATAATTAATTATGTTTCATTCCCCCCCCCCCCCCTGCCTAGGAGGAAGTTGTGTCCCTCCTCGAGATATATCCAAAATTCCAACCACTGGCTGCTTTCAATCTTCATGTCTACGTCAGTTTAGTGGCCGGGAAGGGGGGGGGGGGAGCGAAGAAACAGATCTGGAGCAGGCAGAGCAGCATACTGTAGTTACCGCTGGAAACTACCACTTTGCAGAAAAATATTTTCAGTATTGGAGTTTCAGGAAAAAAAAAAGTGTGCTAATTATAGGAAATGATGCTGTTTATGAAACTGGACAATTAAACTTTATCGTCTCTTGAAGTTGTGGGTGCTCGTATTAATAACAAAAATAAAGGCTCAGAAATCCCTTGCAATAAGTCGAAAAGTTGTGTCTCAAGTGAAAGACACCCACCGCTTAAGCTCAACGGGAAATTTCCCATTTTCCCACACGGTCAGTACGCCCGTGGTGTTTTGTTACGGTTCATATAAACTTAGCTATAGGAATTACTTTACTTTCAATTTTCTTAGAAAAGTCTCCGACGGTTTCAGCCTATTTATCTCGTATTCGTCTTTAGTTTCAGTTATCAACGAATTGCGTCTACGGTTATTCTGCTGGACTTTAGCGTCGAGTCTCAAATTAGGCTGTTAAACCAAGTTTATCAGACTGCCTTCGCAAAAACAGGGCGACCACTCTTGTCCGGTTTGAACCGCATAAAAATTATCTGGGCTTAATTCCTAGTCGCCTGACCAACCAATGAGTGTACCTTCTGGAACAAATTGGTTGATTTGTGACGCCTAGCCAGTCCTGCTGCTTAAACATGGTGAATTATTCAACACTTAAAATGATGTGTTTCTTTGCGACTGATGGTCATTACAAATTGTTCAAGCATGTGATACCGTGTCAAACTCAAAACAAATCATAACGTCTCAAATTATACAGCAAACTCGAAAAAAATGAAATTGAGTGTGACGTTTGTTTACTTGACAGCATTCTCCTAGCTACGGGTGACCACGATACCATTTATCCCGATAAAACTTTTTTAATTATCGCGATAATCGATAATATCTCAATAAAACAGATTTTGAGCTTGGAATAACCATTTTAATTTTTTTAATTAAAAAAAAAAGTTGGTTAAAGCCTACAGTT
Source organism: Lithobius niger (assembly GCA_023313725.1). Taxonomy (NCBI): domain Eukaryota; kingdom Metazoa; phylum Arthropoda; class Chilopoda; order Lithobiomorpha; family Lithobiidae; genus Lithobius; species Lithobius niger. The sequence continues at coordinate 8,843 of JAHWFP010059059.1, forward strand.
CAATCTTCACGAATGTGAATTATGTGGCACTCTCAATTTGGCCAGCAGACATGAAAATGCACTTTCTATCGTCCATTACTTCTTCACCGCGTAGAAAGAATTTAGCAGCCACTTTATACTTAAACATCGTTTGCATTAAACTAACTCTCCAATCAGCTAAAGTGGCTGGCAACAGTATTGCACACTTAGTTGGGGAGCCCTTGCAACTCCACACGCAACGCCGCAAACCGCTTGTTTCCAACTGTTACGGTTTCCGAGATATGACCATTTAAGCATCAAGGGGGGGGGGAGGTAGATGAGGCTTAATGGCGCGTCGACAGCTTGTTCATTAGCGCCAACCTCAGTCACAGTGCAGTGGTCCGGGTTGCCACTGCACCACACATTACAGAGATATTATTCAAACCCCTAATCTAAATCTTGTCATACATCTGTACCTCAGATCTGTACCTCCTTACCTGTACATCTGTGCCTTGTAAGCATCAAGGTTTGCACGATAATTCGATAAATCACAAAAAAGTGCGATACGATAATCGACGAAAATTTTCATCGCTGCGTATTATTGAATTATCTATATCGTACCACCCCTACTCCTGGCAATGTGGATATAAAAGAAACTACAGTTAGTCCCGTGGTTTAAGAAACTTGAATAACGATTAAAATTGCCCATTGTAAAGTATTACGTTCCATTGCATGGATATATACACACGACACGAAAAATGCTTTCTATAGGCCTATGCTATTTTTTCAGCATTTATAGTAATCGTTTGCACAAAGTGCACACCACTGCGAGTACAAGAGGAAGAGTACACTCCTCAAGCAGCAATATTAAGTCACGCTTGTAATGGAGGTCACGGAGCAACAAAGAGAATGATGTCACAGTCGTTGCAAACTTTACAAGATCCTATAGCTCTACGCTCCAGCGTGACATTAGCAGTAGCTAAAAATAAGAAACCTTGCCTTAGGCCGAGCCTTAGTTGTCAAGGTAAGGACCTCTGTATTAGCCCGAGAAACAACAGGGCCCATTTTATGGCTTATTTACGCAACGACGCATAACGTATATGTACATTTTATTGCTGACTATAGCTTTTACATAAAACTTCAATTATTTTGTGGTAAGTTGGAATAATAATAAAAGATCGTCTCCTGATAGGCGATAAAACCCCAAGGACATAATGGCATGCACTGAATTTTAATTTTCGGAAAATGATATTTTCTTTGGTCACAAAAATGATGATTACACTAGTAAAAAAACATGACTGGGTGAGATCAACTCACAACATGGATTCCAACATGGCGGTTCGTTTGTGAGTTGATCTCACCCAGTCATGTTTTTTTACTAGTGTAATCATCATTTTTGTGACCAAGGAAAAAATCATTTTCCGAAAATTAAAATTCAGTGCATGACTTTATGTCCTTGTGGTTTTATCGCCTATCAGGAGACGATCTTTTATTATTAGCTTTTGCATAGTTAATACTAAATCAATTTCCCAAAACCAAAATTGGTTAATAGAAACCGCCATGTTTCCGAAAAGGGTCGGCCTTTGAAGGTATAGTGATATCATTCAACCAGGAAAAGGACGCCAAGGTTAATCCTATTAGCAAAGTTAATCGCACCGACGACTATTTCGGAAGTGAAATGAAAACTGGTTCATTGCTAGCCTACTTGCTTGCCGTATTAAAGTCCAAATTGTTAGGGCGCATTTACGCAACGTCTCGCCTTTGCATTCTCGCAGCTAGAAGTTTAGAACTCATATGAAATTCCAACATGGCGGATGTTTTAGTTATGTCGACTCGCAATGAAAACACTGAATAATCCGAGTTCGGAAGCGGCTGTGAAAATTTCGTCTGGAGGAATTCTTTATCTTATTGTCACGGATTATAAGACTTAAAGCATTCACTCAAACGATTTCGGATTCAGCTAATCCAGATAGCTTTGTTACCATGGCAACGACAACTTTGCCATTGTGATTCAATTCTAGCTGCGAGAATGCACAGGCGAGTAGTTGCGTAAACCCGGTATTATTCGGTGCGGTATGTATGGATGCGTCGCGCGAGCGATGAGACGCCAAGTTCCTGTGGTTGTCGCCACCAAAACAAAGTACACGCAGCATCGCAACATGAAAACTTCCATGTTGATACTTTTGGTGCTTTGAACAAATTTGTAAACTAAGTAGGAATAAAGCCTGTAATTACATTTTGTGCTGATACAACACATCTAAAGATAAATCGCCTTAGGAGTTTCTGCGTAGAAATTAGCTGGCTCCCGGCTTCGTATTAGAGTTGTTTTGTGCTGACGCTGGATGTCGCTACCGTACCAAACGAATTAAAACAGCGGCGTATTCCGGCGCCTAAGGCGTTTTCTGGCATCGAATGCTTTATTAGTTTTTCAGGCCAATCCGTGCGGCGCGTGTTGCACGTTCTTATGATTGAGTTAGCGTTTTCTTCGAATCTCAGTAAAGTCATCAGAAGAGAGAAAAAGGCCGCATTACAAATACGGATTTGTAAACATCATGCTTGCTGTTTAAATTTCCGTTTTTGAAACGGTGACACACACCCCCGCCCCCCTTTTGACAGAGCCACGTGCCCGACTCTCGGCCCCAGGCTTACCAAGACGGTGGATGGAAAGTCAAGGGCAAAAACGATGTGATGTCGTTACTCAAACGAACGAAGCATATGTGACGGGTTCCGTCACCGCCTCCCAAAGCAAACACATGGAAGAATAATGGGCCCTTTTTATACGAGACGTGGAAAATCAGTATGGAAGCAGACTTTGTCGGCGTCAAAATTGATGGAGACAAACAACCATCTGAGGGCAAAAATGGGGGGAAATGTTGGTAACGGTCCGTATTTAAAGGGCCCCCTTTAAATACCGACTGTTACCAACATTTCCCCCCATTTTTTTATTAAAGGGTTGGTTGCTAAGTGGCTACCTTCGGCTGGTAGGATCTACTAACATAATGCTCATTCGGCCAAAAGAAAGACGCAAGTGAAAACCAATTACTGTAAAAACACGTGCAACAATCGCTTTAAAGTTGACTACAATTGCGATGCACGTCGCGATTCATTGCTATACCTTGCAAACTGTGTCTGGTCGCGTGAAAGTGGCATTGTCGGCGGGCTATAGGATTTGACTTTTGGACTTGTCGTTGTTGAGCTAAAAAAATAATAAAAGCGGACAAATTTAAACCAAACGACGATAGGTTGTTGGCAGCCTGATAAGATGGAAATAAAGGCGTATTTGTTTCGTAGATCCTGACTTGCAGAGCGAAGTTGAATTGTTTTAAAGTGGGTGGCAACAATCATTGCATGCACCTTGGTAATTGAAGGACAATTAGGGGGAGGAGGGAAGGAGGGGGTTGTGGCAAGGGAAGGAAGAGGGAGGAGGGGAGAAGATGGGCCGGGGAGATATGGGAGACGAGAAAAGAGGGAAAGGGGAGGGGGAGTCGGGGGGGGGGGGAAGGATTCCGGTTGACGGTTTTTCCCTTGAACAAACATGGGAGGGTGGTGGCAAGGAGGGAAGAGGGGAGATGAGAAAAGAGGGAAGGGGAGGCGAGAAGAGAGGGAATTACCGTTAACACTTCTAAAATCTTATACAGGGGGGCGGGGGGGGGG
>JAHWFP010059059.1:12554-42186 GCA_023313725.1 Lithobius niger
CCCCCCCCCCCCCCCCCCCCCCCCCCCCCCCCCCCCCCCATCCCATTAACATTGTCCTGTTGAACAAACATGAGAGGGTTGTGACAAAGAGAGGGGTGAAGAGAGAGGGAAAGAGGAAGGATGAGGGTAAAGGGGAAGGGGAGGGGTGAAGAGAATATTTCCAAAATTTCGGCGGAAAAGTCACGTTAACATTGTCCCGTTGAACAAATGTGGGAGGGATGTGGCAAGGGAGAGAAAATGAGAGGGAAAGTAGGAGGGGAGAAGAGTAGCGAGGGAAAGGGAAAAAGGGAAGGAGGGAGCACATTACTTGCAACAATTTGGTAGTGCGTGGTGCCGACGTGAATTGTTTCTAAGTTGATGGAAACAATCACGGACATTACCTTATCTAAACCCAAAACAATAGATACTAAGCAAAAATCCCGCCAAGCTTCAACTATTGAACGCCTGTGATATAAAAAACGAGCCAAGTTTCCACTCATCAGACATACAACGCAACACAGAACACAGGTATGCATGTTTTCTGGGTCTACCGAAAAATTTCGGCAGAAATGTCCCCCTAACGTTGTCCACTTAAACAAACATGGGAGGGTTGTGGCAAGGGAAGGAAGACAGAGGAGGGGAGAAGATGGGGAGGGAGAGATATGGGAGACGAGAAGAGAGGGAAAGGAGAAGGGAAGGGGGTGAAGAGCGGAAATTCCGGTTAACGGTTAACCCTTGAACAAACATGGGAGGGTGGTGGCAAGGTAGGAAGAGGGGAGATGAGGGAGATGATAAAAGAGGGAAGGGGAGGGGAGAAGAGAGGAAATTCCTATTAACACTGCTAAAATGTTTTGCGGAAAAGTACCGTTAACATTGTCCTGTTGAACAAACATGAGCGGGTTGTCCCAAAGGGAGAGGAGGGGACAAGAGAGAGGGAAAGGGGAGAGGTGGGGGTAAAGGGGAAGGGGCGGGGTGAATAAAGGGAAGTTCCATTAACATTTCCAAAACCTCGGTGGAACAGTCACGTTAACATTGTCCCGTTGAACAAACATGGGAGGGTTGTGGCAAGGGAGGGAGGGAGACAAAAGGAGGGGAGAAGAGTAGTGAGGGAAAGGGAAAAGGGGAAGGAGGGAGCACACGTAGGAAGGGGAGCGGTAGGAACGAAGAGGGGGAAGTCCCTCCCGTTAACACTAACCTCACACCAGATATTCATATGTTAGTGCATGGAAGTGAATGGTTCAGGTTCACACCAGATCGCGTTGTGGACAAGTAAAATTAAAGATTCAATCTAACAATGATATATTGCAAACGCGATTTACTTTCCTTAGAAGACCAAGCACTGGGAGAGGCAAAGGCCGGTAGACTCGATCCACTGTGCAGCATGCACGGGTGCCGCTAGTACTGTTTTATTGAACCACAATGACGTCGTATACTTGAGAAACGGCATTTAATGATTGAGTGTTAGCCAGTTTTGGATAACATATACATAATTGACGGAGCGAGCGGAATGTAAGCCACGATGGGTTGGTTTAACTTTTGTATTTTGGGTAGAGTCCAAACGAAAAGTCAGATTGGAATGAAATTTGCTGCATTGCTTGAAACCCCGCAACAGTATTGTTGAGCTTGAACTTGCCGCAAATCGACGAATTATTACGAAAGGAATTTCTCAAATTATCGATTTAACTTTTACCAGTGTAAATTTGGAATTCTGATTAGTTAAGGAATTCCAATGAAGCTTACACCATGCTGCTGATGACCAGGTGGACTTAAAAAAAAAAAAACACTGAAAATTAAAACGTCACTGCTGCCTGGTCACTAACAATCTTTTTCGACGTAATTCAACAAAATAAATTTAAATAATAACATATGTTTATCGATTTTAACCACAGCGGAAGGGAGGCAATAAAAAATTAAAAAATGACGGTGTTAATGACATATTCATGTCATTTGAAAAGAATGCTCGGAGAATTCCCTCCAACATTGTGAGCAAAATTGCCGTTTAGATTGACTAAGGGAATCTCGTATTATACCTTAAATACTCGCAGGGTGACGAAGCTGTTTACAGGAAACGAAAGGCCAAACAAACTAAAGAATATTGAAATGATACGTATGTTAAATACATTTGTATTTTGGTTTTAATTCATAAAAATAAAAATAAAATATGACGAATGAATAAATAAATCGAATTAAATAATTCCAAACGTAAGGTAAATGATATAAAATAAAATAAATCGAACAAGAAAATAAAATTTCACCAAATAATACCTAAATAAGTTTTAAATAACAAGTTTTTATAGATATTTTTTAATAAAATAAAAAACAAAATAAAAATAATACAACAAAATTATATTTTTTAATAAATGGATAATCAAAAATTGTTCTTTAGTCATTACATAATAATAGAACTGTAAAATAATGATGTCAATAAAAATGTTAATCACATGTCAAACTAATAGAAAAGCAAATGTATCATATCACTGACAAACAGTAATAATCAACCTCCAATTACAATAATTGTAACAAGTAACAAGCAAACAAACAATTAAGAAAACCCAGACCTCCACGACCAAATTAAATGCCCTTCCATTTGCCTACCCAATCGATTCCTGTTTTGCCTTCCATGATTTGAAAACTCAAAGCTTTAATCCAAATACAATCTTCTAAACCAAACTTCATTTTCTCTGTCTGAAATTGAACCCATCCCCTATTGTGTTTGTGCCTGGCAACCCCTAAAGAGATGATTTGAATGTTGGCCGTTATATAGCCTTGTTTGTTTTGGTGGTGTATTGGTTGTGTTGAGAAAGGCAGCTTGGCTTGAAAACTTATTCTAAGCTTGGCTTAACTGCCAAATGCTCCAAAAAATACATTTCTACTGTAAATTGCCGTCTTACAGTAAGATAAAAATTTTGCATCCGTTTTTAAGATGTTTTCGACATCTTAGCTGTTTGGCATCTTAAGGTAGATGCTTTGGTAGGCATCGTACATATCTGAGATCTTATGATGCTGACATCTCATTGCGATCACGTCTAGTACACTCAACCATCATATTTTAACTTGTTTATATATGTTCAAATGTGACAGACTCAGCTGCGAAACAGCTTGCGAAATAGGACATCTCAATCTCAACACACCGTAGTTCTTATAACTCGACTGTCGACCAATGTCAACATCGTGTTAAGGATGGGATCAAAGTGAATGTAAATTCATGTTAGTTAGCCACCGCAGCACAACGCAGCGTCTACAATCGTTATGGAAGTGAAAAGAGTTTGCTACTTTCGTTAATTATGTAGATGTCCTAGCATTCGTTTAGGTATTTCATAGGTTGTAGAAAGAATAAGATCATTTGATTTTCTTAAGAACGTGACTACAGTTCACTTAAGATTAGCACAATAACCAAAAACAATTTATCCATCTAAAATACTGCAACTTAATTATTTTCCAACGTTTCCGATCTAATACATTGTGCCGTCTTAAAACGATGGCATCTTTGCTTGCTTTATAACTAAAAAAATTACCATCTTAAAATGTTAGCAACTTTGCCCGTTTTGTAGCTTAAAATAAGTTGACATCTTAAATTTTTGCCGTCTTTGCCGCTTAAAATAAACTGCCATCTTACAATTTTCCAACTTTCTTTCTTTGCCAACTTAAAAATAATTTAAGATGTCGGATTTAGTTAATCCAGGTAGCGTTGTTACCATGGCAACATTACTTTGGTAATCGCGATTAACTTCTAGCTGCGAAAACGTAAAGGCGATTTGTTGCATAAACGTGCCCTTACTTTAACACAGTGCTAGCGCCACCGTGTGAGCAGAACTGCAAGTGGCCACCGCGATTGCAACGGAAACATCGTACATTGCTAAACCAGTGTAGAATTGATCTTGCCAAGACGCTGTGCCGATTTGTGGGCCCCAAACGAAAAGACTAGGGGCTCAAGGGCTCCAACAACACTAAACCACGACGCATGCGGAAATAAATTAATTACCTAGAATGTGTAAATTAATTGTGTTGGCGTCGAAAAAGCAGAGTTAGAAAGCAAACAAAGATTCTTTAGGTTCTAAATTTAGAGCAACGGCGCTTCAAACAATGGCTGATCCAACTGCAGTTTGTACTCGAACTCGGCTCGTGGGCTCAGCTTACAAATTCGATTCCGGTCAAAAAAGGACGAGAAATCCTCGTGTTGCCTGGATCTTCTTTCCCAGAATTTGCTTTGTTGACAAAAGTTTTGAATCGTAGCACGAAACAAGGAATCGGCGCATCGTTTTCCTTCTCACCGCCCTTACTTTAACTTGATAACTTGTGTATGTCTGGATTAACAAAAATATAGTTAATAGTGACAGTGTTAATTGTCAGATACGTGTAGGCATTTTAATGTTACCATAGATTTGTCTAAATGCGTAGAACTAACCGATACAAAATGAAGTATCGTTGTTTGGCTATATTCCAGATAATTTTTTGATCTTTCTTGTCTCCAGACGTTAAGCTATATAGTGTTGCTTGAATCTTCTTTTCCAGAGTTTGCTTTGTTGAAAAAATTTTGAATCCTAGCACGAAACAAGGAATCGGCGCATCATTTTCCTTCTCACTGCCCCTAGTTTTAAAGGCCGGTTGCCACCAAATTAGCATTGCAGCATTTAGGCCTATCGAGTTCTCTCTCGCAGGAAGCAAAGGAATGCACAAAGCAAAACTTTTAAACGCAACAAACAAGCCACGTGACTCCTTAATTAATGAGTAAAAATTTGGTACGTCCTCGTGCACCTGGAAACAAGCTGTAAAGATTAACGATATTAATGTCACTAGATGGCGCCAGGGGATTTTCTTTATATCTTTCCGTGGCGCCATCTGGTGACATCAGTATCGTTAATCTTTATAGCTTGTTTCCAGATGCACGAGGACGTACCACATTTTTACTCATTAATTATGGAGTCACGTGGCTTGCTTGTCGCATTTAAAAGTTTTGCTTTGTGGCATTCCTTTGCTTTCTGCGAGAGAGAACTCGATAGGCCTAAATGCTGCAATGCTAATTTGGTGGCCACCGGCCTTTAACTTGCTATTGTCCAAGCGATCCCGGGCATCTACGCCAACTTCAGACCGATTGTGACACTGTAATATACTAAACAAGCTGACCCCGGCGTAACATACGCCGTTCTAGCAAACAGCTACCTCCTCACGCCCTCAAACTGCTCCCCTCCCCACCCTCTCCCCGCACTGGAATACAAAGGCTACTCGCCTGCTCGCTTCTGGCCAGTCGTCATGACCCCTCACCATCATCATTAAGTCTGTTCCTAAGCGAAATATATATGTGTATGGATTGATTTCCTCGATGAGAGCCTTCTAGTGGTATGAACTAGAAATCAGTAGCACATGGTGTTTTAAAGTTATATTCTTGCAGGTTTTGGATTCTGGTTTAATGCTTTTGCACTTTGTAGTTTTGTACTTTAACATTTATGCATTTGAATTTAACACGTATATATTTGCTTTAACACTTTAACACCCCAGCATCTTGTGGCACATACTGGGTTTTTAACCAGTATGTAATTTGCTCTTTTATTCTCGCACGTCTGTGTGTGGGGGCGGCGTCTATAGTTACGTAAACAGAACCTTAAACTAGCTACGAATGTTGCAGCTGCTGGTGTCGTTGCCGACCAGCTTGTGGCACAGAAGCCAACTTTTATTTATTTCTTCCATGCCATCCACAAACGACAGCAGGCGTTCGTCTGGGAGCCGCGGGGGAGGATAATTAGTTGTTTACAGCCAGCCAAATTTTTACAACTATTTTATGGCGCAATAATGGAGATGAGGGGGGACCAACTCGTCTCTTGTCCAATTCCTTGTCAAATAAAATGGAACAGAATATGGCCATTTCGCACTCCAGTGCAATAAACAATGGACGATGGGAGGGAGAAGCTTCTAGCATTTCGAAAAGTTGTAACCGCCGAATTCGGATGCATATCACCTCATGCATCTAAACTGTGACTCGAAATTTTATTCGATGGTCGGGTTGTTTAGTGGTTCTGCTGTGTCAAAATTTATGCTTTGTTTTATTGCACAAAACGAACAAACATTAACTTGTTTCAGTGACCTTAAGGCTGTATTAATTTAATACTAAAAAAAAAGGCAATAAAATAGCCAGTGAATTCTGTTGCCGTAAGACTGAACAGAATATTTTACCAGGGTTTATATAAAAGTTAAAGCTATTTTTTCTTGAGTCCTCAGGCATTTACCATCGGCTGCTTTTACTAGTTTAGGTGCACTCCACAGCTTTGCGGCACCTCTATTATAACATACAATGGCAGTTTTTTGGTTGGGTATGGCGGCGAGCGGGGGTTGGGGTCGTCGTGGTCCATGGCCAGCCTACAGTTGGATATTTCGAGGGCAGACAATATGGCCACCACAAAGTTACGTTGCCGAGGATGTCGCTAAGCGACCGAAGCGTGTTCGGCAGTACAGCCGGCCAGTCGTGCATGGTTTTTTGTGATAGGTCGCGACATCAAATGACAACTAGTAGTGGCTGTTTTCAAAATAATAATTTCAGTTTTGCGTTCCTTTTTTTTAAATTTAAACCCATTTTAAGTAATTCTTTTCCCAAGATGTCACACTGCCATTCACGAAGTTTTAAAGTCCAATGTATAGGCCAAGTTCGTGTAGCCAGAAAGTGTTGCAAGGAAAAAAAAGCGGCAGCGTCTCAGTTGGCATTTTTGGGGGCTGTAAATATCGACCTTGACTGACAGAAAGAGGCAAAAGGACAAGTGAAGAGGGAGTCAGGTATATCTGGCTGGTAGCACGACTGCCTTCTGTCTGGGAGGTCCTGTTTCGATCCTGGCCTCAGCCCTGTGGTGCCTCGTGCTCATGCCGATTGTGGCACGTCAAAGACCAGGGTTTCCCGCTTGGATCCGTCCAAGCTAAACTGTCCATTTCCTAGTTTAATCATAGTCATCATCATCTACAGGCGTGGATTGGCTTCGCGGCCGGCATAGTTGACGACGGACGGCCTGCAGCGTGTTACAAAAGTGAAACCCATGAGCACACAGCACAACAGAATCGGGGCGCTTTCGACAGCCAAATGCAGTGTGGTCCACAAAAAACCGACGACTCCAACCAGTCCCAACTGGTTGAACAGTGGGGCTAGCTCGCTACCCGGCTGTTGGCGTCCGGCCAAGTCTTTTGTCGGGCAGAGTTGGCAAGGCAGCGTATGTAACTGCAAGGTGCACCACGAGCATTGACCCGTGTTGCGCTCTGCTATACGTAAATAGTTGGTTATAAAATCAGAAGAAAATTGCGAACGTATCGTTTCCTGAGAGACGCACACTCAAACAGACAAAGAAAAACCAACTTCAGTCATGCATTCGACCTCGCTCGTTTTGCTCACTCGGCCGAAAGTAGAATATCGTCCGTACTACCAGTTTCATGCATGCGCCGACTTTCCTCCTGACCAGCTGCGGTTAACGTGGGACGACCCAACCTAAAGTTAGCCCGTCTTCGTCAAGTCTTGATGTAATCGTTAATGGCACAGGTGTTTGCCTTCTCAAGCAAGATATTTTCATGTTTAGCCGTGAATGGGTGAGGCACATTCTACCAAAGTAACGCAAACCAGTTTGGATTGGCAAAGTGAGATGAGCAACTTAAGGCGATGAGATCAAAGTCTTCTCCAAATACTGATGAATCAAGGTGACTTTGAAACCATTAAAGTGTTTCGATCGGTAGGTAATTGGAAGTCAGGTTTGGGATCTGCCAACCTATAAAAAAAAAAGATAGGTTGAATACGTTTGTTATGAAACCAAAACAAACTCAATCGGTTAACCAAAGTTACAGAAACGTGAATGCGGAACACTTTTTAGTTAAACGTGACAGAAAACCAACGGCTCAACAGGAGTTAAATAAATACAGACCTGTTTATGTTGCGTTTTGCACTACTATGTCAGACTGCCTGAGTGAGGAATCGAATCCACGACCTATGAAACCAAGGCCGAGCCATATCAGTATGGCTTAACGGTAGGACCTCGGCCTTTGGTTTCAAACGTCGTGGGTTCGATTCCCCGCTAAGGCAGTCTGACATATAAGTCCAAAAGGCTACGTAAATAGGTTTGCATCTGTATTTAATTAAACACTTTCCAGCACAGTGAAACGTTTGTCGGTTCGAATCCCAGCCGAGGAATACTTAATCTGTCATTGTAAGTACGAAATGTAACCGAAATAAATTGTGTTTTAGATAATTTTGTATCTTGCCTTTGTATTTTCTCAATAGTAATTGTTTCTACTGTGACAGAATATCCTTTAAATTTTGTGCGTAAGGGTCATTCCACATGAAATCAACACAGCCATATTTTTTACTGTCACCAAAACTGATGAAATTTGGCATGCTCACTGGACGTCTTAAGACATAATTTTCCCAATAGGATTTAGGTCTGTAACTTAATTATTTTAGGAGTTACAGGACTTTAAAATTCTAAGTTTTACGCAAATTTTTAAGTGCAGCGGTAGATGGAAACGGCCATAACTTCTGTCCTTATTAACCTAGAGAGCTGAGTTTGGTGTCATTTTAAAGCTTCTTTAAAGCTCTTTCAGCTGATATGAAACACTGTGTGTTAAGGCGCGTACAAGTAGATACGATCATAAATTGTAATCTTTGATATTGTGTAAAAAATAAAAGGATAAATTTACATTTTTGAAATTTTTTTGTTGTGTGCCCCAATATGTCTTCTAATGATCCAAAAAGTTTCAAGTTGGGACGGCAACATGTAGGTTAGGTGCAATTTATTTTACAAGCCGGCGCGTCACCAAATTACACTAAATCGACAAACATTTTCAAGTTAACAGTACAATTTAGGAGATACAAGTGTTGACATTTAACAAAATTATTCCATTAACTATTTCTGTGTGGAGATGATTGTACACACTTTTTTACGGCACAGCACCCGAATTTAGGAAAGAAAGTGTTTAATTTGGCTGTTTCTACTTCACATTCATGGTTAAAACACGTAAATGCGTCCTGTGGCTGTACTCAGATCCACTAGAGTTAAAACAGTTTCAGCACTTAATTTAGAATATCTTTAGATGGCCAGTAAGTAAAAGATGGATTTGGTCTTGCTGGATGAAGAACACTAACAGTGACTTCTTCATTCACTGTCAAAACACATGCCAACCACCACTTACGGTCATACGGACAAGTAAGAAATCCACGAACTTGGTTTAATTTCAGCATATTTTCTTGACTACTCACAATCCCAACCTTGGTCTTGGAAGAATTACAAAGCTTTCTGGTACTGACCTTATTAGTAGGTAGCCTAGTGGGGTAATGCAATGCAATATCAGAGTTCCTGGAGTTGTTTGAGTGTGAGTAAACCTCTCTGCAAGAAAGCTGTTCTTTGTGAATATACTCCACCATAGTGCTATACTGAAAATTAACTGATGGTATGTCCACTATTGCCCACTAATACCGCTGCCTTGGTGTCATGACTTGTTGGTTATAAGGTCTTTGGAGGCTTGCTCTTGCTACTTTAAATCAGTACCGTTTACACCATCACAAGCTCCTATTCCATGGGAGTTAACAGAAAGTAACACTCTGCCTCTCATTAAAATCCTATTTATGGTGACATAGCCTACATTGATAAAGTTTCTTCTGTTTTTATGCTGTGTGCACAGCAGTTCCACCGGGATTATCGTATATCTCGGATACATTTGCAAAGTTGTTCTTAAGAACACTAGTATAAATGCACAGCAACTGTGTTATGATGTGAACAATCAGATATTACAACAAAACAAAAACTTTGTCAGTGACAATGTACGTCACAATAAATTGGATTTTGATGTACAGGTAGAGCGGCACTTTTCCACCAACTCCCATGGAAAAGGTGCTTGTGATGGTGTAGGTAGTACTGTTTTAAAGCAGCATGAGGAAATTTTCAAAAACCTTCAACAAATCATGACACTAAATCAGATGTATCAGTGAACAGCACAGAATATCCCATCAGTTAACTTTCAGTATAGCCCTATGAAGGAGTACATTCACGAGGAACAACATCTTGCAGAAAGGTTTGCTCGCACTTGAATAATCCAGGAACTCAGAAATTGCATTGCATCACCCCAGTATCGACTAATAAGGTCACATACCAGAAGGATTTGGAATTCTTCTGAGACCAAGAGTGATTATGTGTACTGTGTAGTCAAGAAAATTTTCTGGAATTATCCAAATTCGTGGATTTGTCGCTTGTGTGTACAACGGTGGTGGTTGGCATGTGTTCTGATAGACAATGAAGAAGTCATAGTTAGTTTCCTTCATCCAGCGGGACCAAATCCATCTTTTATTTATCCACCACGCAAAGATATTCTGATAATAAGTGCTCAAACTTATAACTAGATGATCAGAGTAAAGGACGTGTTTACGTGTGTTAAGTAACAACAACGGTGAAGTACAACGGTCAAATTACACCACTTTCATAAATTCAGATGCTACGCCATAAAGTTAATAAAAACAAGAACTGAGTTTGCACACAGTACTAGTAGTTCACGGAATAATTAGTGAAACTTCAACACTTGCATACCATAAATTGTACTGTTAACTTAAAAATTTTGTTTGTTGATTTAGTGTAATTTGGTGCCGCGTCTGCTTATAAAATAAATTGCACCTACCCTATATATTGCTGTCCCAACTTGAAACTTTTTGGGTCATTAGAAGACATATTGGGGGACACAATAACAAAATTTCAAAAATTTAAATTTATCCTTTTATTTTTTACACAATGTCAAAGATTACAATTTATGATCTTCACTACTTGTATGCGCCATAACGCAAAGTGTTGCATATCAGCTGAAAGAGCTTTAAAAGAGCTTTAAAATGACACCAAATTGTACTCTCTAGGTCAATTAGGACAGAAGTTATGGCCATTTCAATCTACCGCTGCACTTAAAAATTTGCGTAAAACTTAAAATTTTAAAATCCTGTAACTCCTAAAATAATTAAGTTACAGACCTAAAACCTACTGGGAAAATTATGTCTTAAGACGTCCAATGAGCATGCCAAATTTCATCAGTTTTGGTGAGGGTCAAGAAAATAATCAAGGCTTACTGTGTTGATTTCAGACGGAATGACCCGTAAGAGACTTTCCCTGGTAAAGTTATCTCCGGTCGGAGAGGTATAGTTTGGGTTCCTAGCACACAGCAAACTCTTGTTTTCCCGAACACATAAGGTGAGTATTTAGCGTTCCTTTAAATGCATTTTTTTTTCTGGTTGTTGATTTCCCTACTGTGGCAGGCAACGTACTGTGAACGCAGTTCCCTACACGTCGAGAAGTTCGTTTAGCTGAGTACTATGTTTACACTGGCTATTTGTTAACCAAGGGTTAGATCGTTTAAAAGTTTGGGAGTGGAGGAAACTAAGGGCGCCAAGGATTCCACATGTAATTTTCTGATCGCTTCTTGCTCCACGTAAAAATTACCTCGCACAATGAACCTCTTCTGGCCTTCCTATGTAAAGATTGCTTAGTTATTCATTAATGCACGTGATAGGCCTAATTACTCAACGTAATCACTCAAATGGGGGGGGGGGGAGGTTTGAGGGTGTAATGGCGCGTCGACAGCTAGGTCATTAGTGCCAACCTCAGTCACAGCGCAGTGGTCTGGATTACCTGTGCGCCACTCATTGCAGAGATGTTAAACAAACCCTAATTCTAGAACAAATGTAGTCCTCATTACGAGTGGTGCCAGCCACCTAGTAGAGTAGCTTACGTGCTACCACTGTCAAAATAATACACGTATTAAATCTAACTTCTTTTGATTTTAGTAGCCCATGGGCGTTTATTAAGCCATGTCGGTACTCGTGCTGGGATCGGTCTAAAACCTTTTCTGTGTAACAGTATCGATCACCGATTGAAAGTCTGCAGAATTTGGCGGCATCCAGCGCTATCTAGTACTACCTAGCAGTTGCTGGCATCAAGCGGAGGAACATAGGGCATTTCTTTTAACGAAACAAACAGACCACGACCACCTTAATTATGATTGACTGAAAACTTGGTACGTCCTCGTGCGCTTGGGAGCAAACTGTAATGATTAACAGTATCACTGCCGCTAGATGGCGTCACGGTGTAGCGACATTTGTACGGTATTTGCACGGTATTTCCGTGCCTCTTTAATGAGTTTCGTTTCTTCAAACCAACGCCGTCTGGGGTAGAAATAGCGGTTATTGCCCCCGTCTTCACGCCAGTTCTTGCGCTGGCCTGAACCGTAACACCTCTTAGCGTTGATATGTTGAAATAAAATGTTGAATGAACTGGTTTGGAGAGGGAAGTGAACAATGCAGCTTCTCACCCTGACGGCCTTGTCACTAAAGATCGAATACGAAGCCTAAGTTACAACATGGCTACTCCCACGTACCGGAAGTGTACGCATTTATAAGAACCCGTGTTACAAACAAAATGTCTTCCAAGATGGCCACCGAAGCACGAACAGCTAACAGTTTGTTTCCCTTCAAACAAACTGTTCTGCAAATAATTTTCTCGAACGTTGCGCTGGCATTTTGCAGCCTAAGTAAGACACGCCATTACGAGGTCGAAGCTAACAAGAGATAATAGGCTAGCCGGAAGGCTGTTTGTTTATTCCTGTCTCCCGTATCGCCACGCCACCAAGTGTCAACATTTGTTGCATTAAAACTTGAGAGAACCCACTTGGAGAGCGTGGTTCGCCGATTTAGCTGGAATATTTAAATTTTAAGTGCGGGCGCTCGCTCACTCCTCGCTTTCAAGGCTGATCCCGTTTTGTTCTCGCATCATCCCGGGCTGATTTGTGACAATCCTCCGCCTAGCGCCAGCACTGCTTTGGTGGCTTTTATATTGCGCCGTTTGGAGCGCTGCCTGCACATTTGCGGGCCTGTTCGGTTCGTCGCGATGGATCACAAAGTGAAATAAAATTGGGGGTTTGACGGTCCTTTGCAAATTATATTGTGTTACAACGCGTGCAGCCTCTCCTTCGTTTAGAATTTGGGTTTAGTTGAAGCCGTAGCTGCCCGTAGCTTTCGTCCGCTGAATTCCATATCTCGGCTTTGGCATTCTGTTATCGGGTTGTCAGCTGTACGTCACATAGCAGGCGGGTTAATGTTGCGCACAAACGTCCCTAACGGAGAATGACGTGACAGACGACACTTTGTGGACGTCACCTGAACCATAATTCTTAACATCCAAGCCTCCTGTATTGGCGAACGAGCAGCATGCGTGTGTGACCCGAGAACGCTAAAATTGGGCGACATGACCTTCTCCGGTCACCTGACCTGGCCATGTGCAACAAATTTAGGCATTTTTTTCGTCCAAAGTTTAAAAAAAAATAAGTGGTTGCAGCGACTACCTAGCCGTAACCGATATTCTGTGCACTTCTGCCACTGTCAGGCCACTTCCGCTTAACTAATTTTTGCCACTGAATCTAATGGTAAAAGCCGTTTGTCTCTATCTGGTACCGTTCCATAGATGATGGGCTCAATGGTGGGCCACTTCCGGCCACTTGTGGGCCACTTCCGCTTTATACTTTCGTTTTTATTTCAAATTCTATTTTAACTATTATAATTTTTTGTACTGAATTTAGTAGGTAAAACAGTTTGCCTATCTGACACCGTTCCATACATAATGGCCTCACTTGTCGGCCACTTCCGGTCACTGTCCATTTCATACTTCCAATTTTTTTTTTATTCCTTTTAACTGATATTTGTACGCTGAATCGAAAGATGAAAACCGATTGTCTCTACCCTCTACAGTTCCGGAGTTTTAAGGCAACGGAAGAGCAGACAGACGGACGGACAAAGTCGTTGATGAAGTCTTTCCAGCCATTTCAGCTGTACAGAAAACAAATACTAGCAAAGAGGTCACCAAGTTGAGAGTGGTTCGGCCCTTCAAAGGAGTGATATCAACACACCAAAACTAACTAAATAAAACAAATTGCAACAAAATTAAAACCAAACCAAAAACCTATAAAGAGGTGACTAAGTTGGGAATGGTTCGGCCTATTGGCAAAAGATAGTAGCAAATTGTTGAAAACCTATCATTTCTTGTAGAATTGGCACTTTATTACACATCTGCACGGTAGTGGAGTTGAGTCAATACACAATTAAAAAAAAAAGAGGCTGCCAAATTCCGAATGGTTCGGCCCTTGAAAGGAGTGATATCAACACATCAAAACATACACCAACTTAATCGCACCGAATAATACTTTGGACGTTAACTGAAAACTTGAACATTGCTACCGAAAGTAGCAATGTTCTAGTTTTCATTTAACCCAAGTTCGAACTATTAAGCGGTGCGATTAACTTGGCGAATGTTTTGGTGTGTTGATATCACTCCTTTGAAGGGCCGAACCATTCGGAACTTGGCGGCACCTTTAACCAGGTTTGGTTTTTGATTGTTACTGTCAATACTTGCACGTAAAATCCTGCGTTTCGTGAGTGGTTTTTGTTGTGGCCAGTACCATTTTTGCACGTAAAATTCAAAACGTGTTGTGTCTGAATGACGTACCCGGCCCTCACTACCATCTTGATAATTATCATTCCTCCTACCCCCCCCCCTACCCCCTTTCCCATCTCCAACCCGCGTCCCATTGTCGTTCTTTTCGTTTTGGGGAGTCTAAAGCGCGTTTCGTAACTCGGCTCGGTAACTGTTGGATTTTACACGCAATAAATTAAGCCTGCCATGCAGCACACCAGTCACGTTCGAAATGTTGGCCAAGCTGGCGCGGAAAATTGCAGTCCAGTTCGGTACGGTACGCTTTCTTTATTACACTTGAAATCTAACTGTACGGTTCGGCACGGCACGGCACGGCACGCATCTCTGCAGGTCACCGGGTTAACCCGAAATTAGACGAGAGGTGCTCACTCAGACCCCGGTGACTGCCTGGACCGAAAGCGTTTGATCCAATGACTCCATTCACCCGGGCTACAGGGGCGGATTTAGCATGGTGCGGATGGTGCGCCCCCCTCCCCCCTCCCTTGCGTAAAAATATATGCTTTTTTTACGAGATTTGAATTTTTTGTTGTAAATTTAAGGAAAGGGAGAAAAAAGTACTGTTTTGACCGTGCGACTGTTTTTCATTATTAAAAAGACGTCGGAGGTAAGTTCTCTTTAACATGACGGCACAAAAGACAATTTTCATATGAAAAGTGTAGTAGACCAACCACCCTAAACATAATTCTGGATTCGCCCCTACCGGGCTATAAATAATAACCAGTCTGTAAGTTTGGTATCTTTAAGCATACACAATTATTGTGCTATCCTCGTTGCTTCTGTGCTGAAATTTGCCATTCCTGCAGGTAGTTTACGTAGCTGCGAGTTTGAGGGTTTGATTTAGTGACGGGCAAGCAAGTAGAACGGTTAACGCTGCCAACGTATTTCGTAAGCACGCCAGGCAAGCAGTCAAGGCAGGGCATCTGACGGCTATGGCGAATAATTATCTGCTTGTGTCCGAGATAAACTCGGTAGTAGAGAGGATGCGTTGCAAATGGCAAGTGACGCAGCCTTCACAAATGTCGGTAGTTAAAACACCCTTTTCGTAAAGGATGGCCTTTGTGGATATGAAAGATGAGGGCGATTTACAGCGAGATAAAGCACACAGAAACGAGACTGTTATAACTGTTTCAGGAAATCGCCCAAAATCCCTTAGGAAGCCTGGTCGGACAGCTGGCTGGGGTTTTAGTCAGCGATGACAGGGTCAGTTATAGTTGTTATTCTTGGGCGGACTATTTTCGGACGTAGATAAGGCCAAGTCTTGAGTCGTGTTTTGAGTGAATCACTGTCGACAAAATGATCCTACGGAATGCGACTTAAGTCAGCAAATTAATGAAAATGAAGTCATCGCTTTCACGACGTCGCTAATTAGGATTTCTGAGTAAGAATGTGAACAAAGATGAGTAATTGATGATGATCAGCTGATTCATCCCTTGATCTTTGCGCTGTAATAAAAAAAAATGCATAAAACACTCAACAATGAGAACCGGTTAAAGTTAATTCCTCCCCGTTGGCTTTCCTGTGTGGCTTAGTTTTGCAACATTACTTCAGACGCATGTAAATGTTGCAAAGACATTCATTCATTTTCCTTTTTTTTTCCTTCGTGAGAAACGGTTATGCTATATCACCACTCTAATCTATGCAAATGTTGCAAAGGCTATTTCGCGCATGAAGGCTATTTCGCACATTCCTCCCGGTTGGCTTTCCTGTTTGGCTTAGTTTTGCTACATTTGTTCAGACGTGTGTAAATGTTGCAAATGCATCCGTTTTCGTATTTTTCTCCACGCAAGAAACGGGATTGCTACATTCACTTTCACCTATGCAAATGTAGCAAAAGAATTTTCGAGCACGATGCTTGACTACGTTCTTTGGCGATTTTAATACTGCGGGCACATTAGGCTTGGGATGTGCAAAATAAAATAAAGTAAATAAATAAAAACGGAACAACCGTCCTTCGTTGCAGCTTTTGAGTATAAGGTTACTCCAAATCGAGTGAGTGCAGCAAGACACCATCAGACGATTAGTGTTAATCGTCTGTCAGCAGTATATTTAGTGGTTACAACTAGAAATCCCCTCGAGCGCATCAAGACAACGCCGACGCAGCGAGCAAAGCTAATCCTTGTTAAAAGTAAGTTGCGTACGAAAGGCCAGACCCAAAATCTAGCAGTGTGTAGTGGGGCAAGGTGGCCTGATGGTTAGCATGACCGTCTCCAATCCCTGAGGTCCTGGGTTCGAATCCGACCTCAGCCACCCCTGGTAATTTCGGGCAGGGAAGGGTCCTGTGATGTCTCGTGCTCATGTCGATTGTGGCATGTTAAAGGCCCTAGGATTTCCGATAGGATTTACCTAGCAAAATTGACCCAATCTTTTTCTGGCGCCATGGCTAACGCTGGGTGCGCGTCAAAAAGCTACAGTGTGAAGCGGGAAGCGTAATGGTAGGAAAACTCCTTTGTTTTGATAGGCTTTGAAATTACAAAATCAAATAATAATAATAATAATAATTTTATTACACGCAAAGTGTTTACAATAAACAGATTTACAGGGCAATTCACGAGACTAAAGTCTGTATGTTACTGTATAATAATAATAATAACACTCCACATTTTGGGCGGTTGGGGAGGGAGGAGGCAAAATTGATCAGTGGCTCCACTAAAAAAAGTTGTATCTGTGGTTCGCTGCTGTCTTGTTTTATATCTACTTTTATAACGTAACTTGTATGCTGTTCCATGACCACAAAAGTTTGGCAAATTTTAACCAGTCTATTAATAGCTAACCTGTTAAACTACAAAGACGAAAACTTTAAAAGAAATTTTAAAAGAAACGAGCAAGCCTCCAACTTTAAAAAAAAAAAACTTTTTTCGAAATTAAAAAAAGGCCGACAATTCACGTTGTGTTGTTTAAGCCAAACTTTAAACGTGTAAATTTAAAACTTTTAAAACTGCCTTACATCAAATCCAAAGACTTTTTCTTCTTTTTTTTTAGCTCCCGTAAAGAAATGAAAAAAAAAAAAAAACTTCCCTACGAGTCCGTTCTAACAGAATTTTCTACAATTTCTTTTTCTCCTCGGCAAATCTGGTGGTACTTCTTCGCCACCCTGATTTTCAAGTGAATAGAACTAAGCAGGAAATTGGTTAGTCCAATTCTTGCCTCTTCATCAGACCACCAAAATGATGGCGTTTGATTCTCTACAGATTTTCGGACCCGAGGCACGGGTGCGTTCATGCATTCTCTCTTTCTGCGAGCTAGCGTTCGTGTCTGTGCCAACTCTCGCGCCATAACTGCAATTTTCCGCCTCACCAACCAGCACCAAAAAACCTCCCCTTTTCATTCCCCCCCCCCTCCACTACTCCCCCTTCCACGCCCTTTTCGCTATTCACCACCTTTTCCTGCATCGCTGAAATACGAGTCAAGTTGAGATTTTTTTTATTTTCCTTTAGAATGTCTACCCGAAAAGTTTAAAATTAAAGCTGAACTAGACGTTGCAGAATGTATTTTTAATGTTTGGATACTTAGGTATATATTCAAACATTTAAAACAGAACACTTATAGTGTTACAATTGCTCAGGGACAACTATTATCGCTTGGTGATTCATTGACTAGGGAATAATTTTGCTGTTGGGGAAAAAATTGGTAGAAATTTGTTCATTTTCCTGTGTTTTCTGTACCGTTTTCGTGTTTTTGTGGAAGCATTGCTCCATTCTAGAATTATATTTGGTTATACCTGCAATTGTTTGGTATGCTTTTAAACTCGGCCGCACGAAGTGAAAGATATAACATTTTTACTGTAAGCTTTTACGGTAAAAATTTTATACCTTTCACTTCGTGCAACTTAGTTTAAAAGCATACCAAACAATTGCAGGTATGAATAAATATAATTCTAGAAATGAAAGAATTTTGCAACAACAAGAAACAAGTAATGCACCGTCATCGTACACCAGCATACAATGTTACGGCATCAAAAGCGAACCTCTGGTGGTTAGTATGGATCAAGTGCACTGTATCAGTAATATTTTCATCGTACCTTTTTTTTTGTGTGTGTGTGTGTGTGTGTAAGCCTTCCCAAAATGTTAAAATAAAAGCTGAACAGTGTTGCTGAAAATGTTTTCCTATTTAGATATTCAGTATTTACAGCTTGCTTAATAATGAAGAATACGGATAAAATAATAAGTGTGGATTTACTGACTGAAAAAAATCAATAATTATTGAAAAATAATAGGGAAAAAAAGCGTATAAACCAAATGACAGGCTTAAAAGGACTTACCCTCACTCTATTTTCGTGCATCCTGCCTGTATGTAGCTTTTTCAACATTTTCAAACGACTGGGTGAATGTAGCAAAGCCGTCTCGTACGTGGGAAAAAATTTGGGAAACAAAAGCGTTTGCAACATTTACATACGTTTGAGCTAATGTTGCAAAATGAGTTATCTATAGGAAAGCCTACGTATGTACCTTTAACTGGAGTTGTTGGTTTAGGAAAATGGAGGCAAGCCCAGAATTTGTGGGTGTTTGACTTAAAAGGACATACCTTCTCCCAATTTTCGAGCATCCTGCGCATATATTTCTTTTGCAACATTTACATACGTTTGAGTGAATGTAGCAAAACCGTTTCGTACATGGGAAAAAACTTCGAAAATGAGAGCGTTTGCAACATTTACATACGTTTGAACTAATGTCACAAAACCAAGTCATACAGGAAAGACAATGTACCTTTAAATTGTAATACATGATTGACAGTTTGTCAGTAATAATGAAATTAATGCAAACAAAACCACTAAAGCGTAGATAGAGCAGGATGTAAGACTGCCTGGAAAATTCTTAAAATCAGTGGATCCAGAAAAACCAATGTAACGCATTTCCAGAAAGCATTCGTTTTGTAAAACCTTTCATTCACCTGTCAAAAGCAACCCATATTTCATCACGCTTTATTGGCCGAGCGAGCGAAGTGTGCGTGATAGGATACTCGATTGAATATGGAGTTTGTGTGTCCGTTTGTGAGTGTGTTTGTCCTTTTGAAACACGATAACGTTAGCAATTTTGTTCTGATTTGGTAGAAATATCGTAACGTTGGTGCATGAAATTCAAGAATTCGAAGATGACATTCCTCCCTCAACTGCTTTCGGAGGTATTCGGGTTTTCCTTGGGATGGATAAGCCAATTTTTAGTAGCTGCGGTAAGGGAGCCCGTTCTATAAGTTTAGTGGCCCCAATGTCGCAAGGTCAGTCAACGCGTCCATTGACGTGACGGTAACGGAGGTAGCTTTTCCTTTCGTAAACTTCAGGCTACCCGCTTTCGTATTGCAAGGGCTTTTTCAGTGTCAGAAGGTTGGGGCAATTGACTTGTTGGCCATTGTCTGATATGGTAGAGGTCCCGGGTTCGAGCCTGACCTCAGCTGCTCTAGTCTGAAAAGAAGGGCTCCGTGACGCTTCGTACTCTTGTCAATTATGGCACGTAAAATAATTTCCGATTGGATTTACTAGCAAAATTATCTGGCGTCTCTTTTGGTGCCATGGCTACGGCTGGGAGCACGTCAAACCTCCAAAGTAAACAACAATAAATAGGTTTTTTTTTATTCAGACAATCGATTTATTTGATTTAAACAGGAATCCATGTAAGTGTAAAGACCCTTATGCCACTTCTTATTGAAATCAATGATTTTTTGGGATTTAAATCAGTTTTTTTCCAAACTTTTTAAAAAGTTGTAGACCACCGGATTTATAAAATAAAACTTTTAATAGTTAAGGAAAAATATGGATTTAGTAGTTTTTGTTGCATACTAAAATAAGGAAAAATAAGGATTTAGTAGTTTTTTGTTGCATACTAAAATAAGGAAAAATAAGGATTTAGTATTTTTTGTTGCATACTAAAATACGGAAAAATAAGGATTTACCAGTTTTTGTTGCATACTAAAATAAGGAAAAATAAGGATTTAGCAGTTTTTGTTGCATACTAAAATTAGCTTCTACACAACTTAACTAATTATTATGGATTTTCCATCCATTGCACATTTACAGCTGGCATATCTATACATATAATTACACAAAACCGCAACGCATGCATCTGCAGCGCAGCCCAGCTATCCAGAAGCAAGTTGGACATACGATGTCATCTCCGCCATCTACCGACGGAACGGCAAATTATAAGAGTAGCAGCCAAGCCCCGCGAGATAGTAGCTGCGCCCGGACAGCAACGGCCAGCAGCGCGAACATACGATGCCATCTACCGACCGAACGGCAAATTAAATGGGGGGGGGGGGGGGGGCGAGACGGGAGGGAAGGGGAGGGGGAGGGGAGCGAAACGACGCGGAATGAACGAGCGAAGCGAGCGACTCCGCTAGTTAACCCTTAATTTGGCACACGACTTGTACTGTAGTGTCAGTCATGCGATTCGAGCTGGCGCTCTGTTAGTTAGCAGACGAGTACGTTAACCACTGGGCTGTTCTTGCCTGATTTGCTCGTGGTCCCCGGGAACCCTTCACAAATCTAGCGTTGCGCGTTCGAACTTAGTTTTTCTCATGTTTGTACTATGTATCCCACACGATACGAAATCCAATTAAAGGTTAAGTTTGGCGTTTATTCCTTTACTGTTTTTGATTCAGGGCTTTAAACAAAGATAATATTTTGGCATCCTCACCCACCTAAACTATTTCGAAGTTTAGATTGCGCCAGTCCAGATTATGAACTCGGTAAGACTGTTCGTTTTTAAGACATCAATCACAGCTCCACTACTGCATGGTAAGAATTGTAAGCGCCTTTCAATAAATTCTTTCCTACGTAAAAAAAAAAAAAAAAAAACCCTCCCTATGTTTCAGTGTCGTTAAAAATTCCAATTTTTCGTCAAGCTATAGTCTTAAAACTTCAAATTATACGTAGTTACTGAATCAGTTTAATTTTTTTATTATTATTTTGTGGCAACATGGATTCACAAGCGAAACCGAGTACATGCAGCCACATGCGAAGCTAACCAAATGGGGCTTCTCTGTAAGGCTAGGTTGCGCAATCGTTGTAAACTGCGACGGTGAACTCCCGTTTCGCCAAATCCAGTTTCGTCAAAAAAAAAAGCAGATTAACAGTTTTGCCCTCATGGCCCTGTCCCGTTTCGCCAAATTCCATTTCGCCAAAATGAATTTGACAT
Organism: Lithobius niger; assembly: GCA_023313725.1. Taxonomy (NCBI): domain Eukaryota; kingdom Metazoa; phylum Arthropoda; class Chilopoda; order Lithobiomorpha; family Lithobiidae; genus Lithobius; species Lithobius niger. The sequence goes on from JAHWFP010059059.1 coordinate 34,135, forward strand.
TTTATGTACACGAAATTTAACACCTTATTTCTATGTAATGGGGCTTTAAAAGGCAAACATTTAATAGAAACAAGCAGTGGTAGAATACGTTCAGTTAATTTATTAGCGTTTTGAAAACTGGCAATACGGACGGAAAAACGTGCGTTTTAAATATAATTGTTTACAATGCTTGGGCGGCACTACTTCAGTGCCAAGGTTCCCTTTTAAGAATAATCCTACATGTGATGGTTAACCTTTTCCAAACGGGAATTCACGTTTTGCAGAATTCCGTTTCTCAAAATCAAAATATTCTTCAAAACTTTAACATTGCAGAAGTTAAAAAGGCATGCCTAATTGTTCGTAATTTTTGATTAGTTGTGGTTTCTGAAGTTACGTGTTTAGCCGCAGTGAGCGAGGCTCGTAATTTGAAACAAATTATTTTGAAAAATGGGACTCTGCAAAACGGGTGTTTGTCTATAAATGTCTGACCATTATCACGTTATAAATGTTCGTGTTTAAATGTTTTAAATGTTTCGTGTGCCTAAAATTTCGTGAACGGGATTTGGCGAAACGGGACTGGCCCCTGAGGCAAAAGCTGTTAATCTGCTTTCTTTTTGGCGAAACGGGACGTAACCACTGCGACAGGCTTGTACATGTTCGCAATGCTGGATCTTTTCGTTACTGCAAATCGTCACTACAAAAAGGCCGTTTAAAGTACAGACATGATTAGAATCCCCACGCACCCTTTGGATGGAGCTAAGAAAGGAACAAAAAAGCAGGACGACTCAAACACGTGGCCGAAGATAGTGGCTTTTAAACGGCAACTGACGAATCGACCTAGTTTGTGCGTAAACCTTTGCACAAGGAAAACCAAGGAGGGAGGCCTAAGCCATAAATGCGTTGTCTCAGTTATTCGTATCAAGACCATCATAATTTTAAATGATTTTTGAAGAGTTAGTCAATCATTGCAATACTGGTACACATTCAGCAAACTTCCTTCGTCCATACGCCGTATGTGTACCATCGTTCACTTCCAACGTCTACAACTTCGCAGCAAATGGGAGGTTCGAGTTTCAGAACTTTGAAGACCGTAAATGAGTGGGTCGTTGAGCGGGTTTCAACATTCCCATCGGCCAAAAGTAGGCATTGGCATTCGGGCGTCAACACGCAGTCAAAGCAGCTCAAATGAATTTAAGGAGGAATTTGGACGAGTGTGGAAAGGGACGATAACTTTGGTAGCCAGCGGTCAACGGTGCAACCCCATGGCGACGACAGGCGGGCCATGCGCCAGCAGCCAAACCCTGCCTTCGATCTGGTCGGTGGGTGGGTGGGATGGAGTGGTGTTCAGTGATCCATGCTCCACTTCTTCTCGCCCCCCCCCCCCTCCCCCCTTCCCCTCCTTACATACACCCACGCATTTCTGAGATGCAGCTGACGCTCCTCACCATCGGGCAAACCACAAAACCAAGTGCCAAGCCAAGAAGGAAGGGATTTTCCCCTTTAGCGCGGTTCCGTCATTCTCCATACCACTCACTCACGCACTGACCGATCTTGTGTAAGATTGCATTCACGTCTGATTCTGTAGAAATTTGTGCTCTCATCCCCTCGCGCCAAGGGATGTTACTATAACTCAACACCAGCTATTTTCTTGTTGGATGACACTTTAGTTCAAGAGCAATATTTCCTCCTACTCTATCCACGACATAACAGAAGAGTTGCAAAAGGGACGTCATGGATTGTCATAACAAGGATTAGGAAAGTTTGGGATTGGAGGAACAGCCTCAAAAATCGTGAAACAACCTAGTTACAGCCGGGGGCTTAGGTTGTTTCACGATTTTACAGGAGGTTCTTCCAATGCAAACTTTCCTAATCCTTGTTATGACAGTCCATGAGGTGACTGTTGCAACTCATCTTCTACATAAGTATCAACGCGTTATACATAAGTATACATATTATATAAATGTCAACCCACGAGAGAGAGAATCTACTTCAGTTAATCACTGCCTTGCCCTAATTTTGCCTTAGGCTTTCCTAAAGATTGCTTCGCAAAATAGAAGCCCCTAGTAAAACTGGCTTAGCTCGGTCCCTAACACTGATAGACCTTTTTAATTACCTTTGATGGAAAGAGGACATTCCCACCTTTCGAATGAACCTAATTGGAGTCATCCACTTTAATTAGAATAGTCACAACAGCAGTTGAAAGTTAAAAATGAACGAATTATCTAAAAGCAAATTGGATAAACTGTGAAACAAGCCCCTATAGTAAAACGGGCGAGCTCGGTCCATAAAAAGTGATAAACGCTTTTAATTACCCTTGATGTAAAGAGGACATTCCCAATTTTCGAATGAACCTAATTGGAGTCATCCACCTTAATTAGAATAGTCACAACAGCAGTTGAAAGTTGAAAATGAACGAATTATCAAATTACGAATTCGCTGATGCAAACCGTAGGCCTATTTGCTCAAACAAAAGGTCAAATCAAACGAAAATAGACCTAATTGCATGTGACGCTATCTGGTAGAGTGACAACATGCTAATGCTCTACTCCGTATACTATATAGCGTGTAGGGTGAAAATTGTCGTGACATCTATCCCATAGGTTGTTGTTAGACCACAATCATATAAGAGCAACACTTCCTCTTCATCTATCATCCACGAAAAAGGTGCGGCCAAATTTTTACAAAAAGCACTTCACACTAACTTACAGATTAAATAAAACACACTGTTGTTTGATACTGCAAGGGCGTATTCATAATTTTCCCGTACGTCATCTGAAATATTTTAAAACAAGAGCGTACACAACACGTACACTTTGCAAAGAACGGGAATCAAACAGCATTGTGCATTTCTGTCTCCTGTGGTTCCTGTTTTTTGTCAGCGAGTGTTGGTGTTTGTGTTTGAAAGTATTTTAAACGAAGCCAGGGCAAAAAAATTATGTAATTGATTCTTGAAACAATAAACAGCAGTTTTTTTTTTTTTGCGTGAAAGTGTAAAAGTACTTTGTGGCACGGTCAGACTGGGTCATTTTTTTTTTAGCGCGGAAAAAAAAATCCAGACGTTCAAAAAACAGACAAAGGAAAAAGAAGCTGCGGCGGAAAAAAGCTGCATAAAAGAAAGCCGAATTGTTTTCTCTTTTTTAGCCTTCTGTACAGCGAAGACTGCAGGAATATACTCTGGCCGTCCGTCCGTCGCCGTTTTCAGCTCCAGAACGGTACCAGATAAAGACAAACTGTTTTTACCAATCATATATTTAAAACGTAAAGCACAACAGCACCTAAACAGATGGAATTTTATCAATTGTATACATTTGATTATTTCAATTAAAAAGCATCAATTTTTATCCGTGTTCATTTTAACAAGTGAAAATTCAATCATATATCCCCCTTTTTTACGGCACACTTGACGTCTTTGTTTGTAATTACGCTTATTAGTGGTGTTGTTTCTTATTTGAACGAGTGAGCAAAGCGAATGTGGTCCTGTGTTTACAGTGGTGGACTGGCCAGGGAGGGAAGGGCGGGATATTCCTCCTGGCCTGAAATTGCAGTGTTATATTCAATGTGGACTTTGTCACAATTTTCGTGTGATTATTTTAACTTTTGTTAATACACCTAAAAAGTGTAAATAAATTTAAAGTAGTCAACCTCACGTATACCCTCAGCACAATACGATTTCTCCTACTCCCCGCCCTCCCCACTCCACCTCCAAATTACCTGCTGAGTTTACTGAAAATATGGTGTTCGAAGATTTAAAAAATGTAAATGCCTGATGAACAATAAAAAGGGGACGGAAACTGTAAAACAACGAAGCTTTCAGTTTGTTTGTTTTTTTGTAACAAAACCAATATCAGCGTCGGATGAAAACATCTGTTCAGTGATTGCATCGTCGCATACAAGATTCTGGCTCATTTGCCGTATCATAGTAGCAAAAGTTACGAGACAATTTTTTTAATGTAATGTGCAATATAATAGATATTGTTCAGTACACCACCCATTCGGATTTTTTAGTAGTGTCCTGTTCGTATGTCAACTTCATACGTCAATTGCACATTTTTTTCTTATTCTACCATACGACACGTCGAATTACTAATGCAGTGTTAGTGCATCCATGTTAAAAATGCAACAATGTTCCGGTAGATTCATTCAATGGACTGAACAAATTTCGACATTCGGTAACTATTCCAGCAAAGTTTCGCAAAGCAAATAATTAAACTCCATTTCGCCTTCAAAGCGAAACGAGTACACATTTCCCATCAGAAAATTCGTATCCCTTGAAGCATCTTTTGAGGTATACCTACCTAAATATTTTCCCACTGTGGTGTTGGGGGGAAGGGGGGGAAGCTCCGGTAGACGCTGTCGGGCAACTATGTTGTTTCGTGTTGTAAATTCTACAGGGAGTGCTTTGGTGTAGAGCATTTACGTGAAACTTTGTTCTTGCGCAGAAAAATGGGGCGGGTTTTGGTGGAAGGTTGCCAGGTAGTTTCCACTCCCTCCTCGTGCCTTTTTTTTTTTTACGAATCTATCACGTAAATTAATTTGAGGTGGCCGTGATAAGGGCGGAGCTGGGTAAAAAAACACAATTTTCCAGATTAGCCCTTTTCGACTCTACACCTCCCCCTTCTCTTCCCTCTCTAGACAGTACAAAGTAGTATACAGTATAGTTAATATTTAGCCCGCCGAGACTAAAGAACCCTGAAAATTGACTGGTGAAGGAAGAAGAATTTAAGATGACCAGAAAGAACGTGAACCGACGTGCCTTTTGGGGCAACCTGAGGTTTTGCTTATAAACCGAGCGACTGAAGTTGAATACTCGCCTGAATTTGGATTTTGTGGGTCAGTTTGTGTGTTTGTCTGTTTGGGAACTGATAACGTTCGCAATTTTGCTCCGATTTGGTTGAATTTTATAGTCATGGCAAGAGAACTTTGGTGCGTAAAATTCAAGAGTTCAAGGAAAAAAGTATTTTCAAAAATGCGCGGTTTTTTTCTGTTAGATATGGCTAAGCCGATTTTTTTTGTAGCGGTGGTAAGGGAGCCCACTTCATAACGATAGTGCCCCTGAGCACTACATAAATAACGCAAAGCCATTTGCCATTTTGAAAGTTCTTTTAGTGTGAAGAATGGAGGAAATAATTACAAATGGTGCTGAAGTCTTGACCTGAATGGCCCTGTTGACATGGTGGTCCGATGATCTGGCCAAAGGCTTGACCTGGTGCCCAAGTAATACGGCCGAAGGCGTGACCTGGTTGACCAGGCACCCTGATGATCTGGCCAAAAGCTTTACCCGAATGACCTAGTTGACCTTGTGCCCTCGTGATCCGGCCGAAGGCTTTACCCAAAATGACTTGGCATCCCGTAGCCCCGGCCAAAAGCTTGACCCGAATGAACCAGTAGACCTGGTGCCTCCGTGACCCAGCCGATGGTCCCGGTGATTTGGCTGAAAGCTTAACTAGAATAAACCGCTTAAGCTGGGACCCAGGTGATCGGGCCGAAAGGTAGACCCGGTAATCGGATCCAACTCTTAACTGCCTCCTGAAAACCCAAACTCATTCCACACTTTGCTTCTCAGAAAACGATAGATATGTTTAATATTGACAGGAGTATATAAAGAACAAGACATGAAGAACTCTTATATAATTGTATATACTTTTAATGTTTGGCTATGATCAGGCGCTTTAGCCGCCCCTTTTTTGAAGTCGGTATATTGCAATGAAAGTTAGACCGGTATAGTGTAGGCGCTAAAGCAGCATATGAGCCATCATATTTGCCGATTGCTGATTTGTCGATTGAGCTCTGAACAAGCGAAACACAAGAATTAAAAAAAAATTGCTCATAAGAAATGCATCTTGTAGCACAGAAATTCGCCGAGGTGGGCAATGTAATACGTTATAAGCCGTGAGAGAGATTTAGTACTGTACAACACTCCTTGTTCCTGTAACGTAATTATTTATGAGCTCCTGGTAATATTAATGACGTTTATTGGCTTCTATTGAATTGTCGCCTCTGGTTCGGTAATATGTAAGTCAATTGCATAACCAGGAATTTCGTGGGGGGGGGGGGGGTTATATTGGGGTCAGAGAATTCAGCTAAAGGGTGTAAGGAGGATGGGCGCTTTAAGAAATCGAAGCCCTGTAAAACAACTCATTTTAAGCATTTTTATTACCGTTGAAACGTTATAAAGGCAGTATTCAAAATTTTTCAGTAAATGCCTTACACGTCTACTTTTGCCAGATTAGTGATACTGGGCTTCCCTGCAAGGCAGTTAAGTACCAATTGCCACGGAAAGCAACCCCTTAAGGATGGCTTTCTTGCAAGGCTAGGCTACGTGTTATGGAGTGTAAACACGCACATGCGCGTAAGAGAGGCTAAACTTGGTCGCCCGGGAATTGGGCAGCGTGTATAAAAGCCGAATTGTGGTGTCAGCTAGACCTAACGATAATCAAACGCTTGACGGTGACTAACCTGGTAAACCAACAAGCCACGGAGAGTGAATCCAAAGCGGTCAAGTGGGAACCAAACAAGTCTGGTGCGCTGGCCATTTACAATAAGGGAAGTGAGGAAGGAGTACATAGGGGACCAAGCAATAAATCCGTTGTCAAGTCTCTTCTCTCTGGACGTCACCGTAAGCACGTCAGAGATTTTACTCTTTACTTCGGGTTTTGGGGAAACTTTCCTCCCCCCAACGTATACCACTGATATATAACTTATTGGGCTTTAACGTTAATTTTTTTTTACTTTGTTGTAAAGTCGTTAGACGGGGCAAAATTCTAAGGCGGCAGCAGCCGTCGGTTGTTCTTTCGTACTGTTGACCTACAGTGTCCGCGGCCTATCTTGAGTTCGCCCCAGAACGACACAGATAATCAGTTGTATGTTTTTGGTAGCAGAGTGCCTTGTTGATATCCGAGATGGTTACAAAAACAATGGCGGCCGTCGATTAATTCTGCCCCCTCCAGGAAAACGTAGCCGCTCTTAAAATACCTGCAGGAATCAAGATAAACCGCGTACACAATACAAATAAGATTTATTAAGTCGTCTAACATTAATTGTGATTAAAATTGTACTTTTGCATTCCACCATTTCTGTTGTACCAGCATTACAATTATATGCTGACAGATTTCCTCACAATCTGAGTTGATTATTAACGGTCACTGAATAGTAATTGGGGTAAAGTTGGAAGCCATATTGATTTACGACAAATCTATGAGTAATGGCAACGACGAGTTCATTGATTGTAGCCTGCAGAGATAGATACTATATAGAGAGTAATCAGTTCACCCTAAGCTGCATCTGGCTGCGTGAATAATAAAGGATTCTAATCGCGGATTCCAATCACGATTGCTCGATGCAACTGAGTGTCAATATTGACCCATATTGAATAGATGTGATTCGATTCGTCTAAGTTCATTCATTTCTGCCACATTTTCCTCCGACAGTTCTGATTGGACAGCACCGAGGGCAAAAAAGCGTGCGGCAGTTGCACGCGCTAAAGCACGACGCAGGAAAACCTGACAAAGGTGAACTAATAGAATTTTGGTTGAAGTTTTTTTTTTCAAATAATTTTGTTGAGCCTAATAATCGTAAAGGTGAATGTCTCGATTTCTCGTTTGCTTAACTTTTTTTTTTTAGCAAGGGAAGCAAGGGAAGCTGGTTTAGTCCACAATTAAATGGCAGGTAATCACATAACTAGAAGAAAGGGGTGTAAATCCGCTCAAAGAAATAGTTCCACTTACGAGGCAGAGATAAGAGATACGTTAATGTCGACATTATAATTGCCACAGGCATCTTTGGTAATTGCCTGTGGTAATTTTAATGTCGACATTAGAAGCGCCTTGTCACCTTTTCAACTCTTAGATAATGTCACAGTAGAATCTTCGTGCATTATAGAGAATACTGTCAACGCTATCGAAATGGCGAACAGGAGCCTTTAACGCAATGATACTTTAAAACTGGTACTATTTCTTTGAGGGACTGCACGCCCTGCTTGAGTTTTATGATTATCTGCGTTCGTGGAATAAATCGAACCCAAGGATTCGAACTGGGTACCCTTCGATTACAGTACGGGGGGGGGGGGGGGGGGGG
>JAHWFP010059060.1:5643-22647 GCA_023313725.1 Lithobius niger
TCTAACTCATAATGACATGCTCGGGTGTCACATAACTACTCATACGGAAAATAGAAGCAGGTTAAGCGACAAAAGCCGCAAGAAGTCCTTAACGTGCCGCGGTAAATTGCCGGCCGCACTCCGTTCCTCCTTGGGCACGGTTCGCCGCTTCTTCTGTGGGAGATCCATTGTGAAAATTGTTTGGGGAGCAGAAAACGAAAAGAACAGTCGAGTGGAAGTACACAACTTCGTGTGCGGGAAAAATCCCCGAAATTTCCCAGGTCCGAAATATTGTGACCCAAAAACGAACATTGGCAAAACCAATGGGTGCAAAGTTCAGGCTTGACGTCACAAAAAAGGGGCCGTCTCTTTTCCTAGGGACCTAGCTCACCCCCTCTGCTCATATAGTGACCATCAGCTATTGTTTACATGGCCTCGACCAGGCCGCATTTTGAGGTCAGATCAAGCCAGCATGGCCCAGAGCCGTGCCCCCAACCCTTTCAACCCACCGACCACTTTCGTTATTGCCCACCCCCCTTCCCTCAGCAGAGAGAGTGTTTAGGCTCAAGGGCAGCCATCAGCAAGTGAAAGGGATGGTCAAAATAGGTCAAGACGACTCACCCTTGACCATGGCAAGAGTTGCTACCCACCCAAGATGCTAAATTTAGCGAACTCACCCTATAGTGGGAAAATACAGAACTTTTTTAAAAACAAGAAAAGAAAATTCTGAAACATTATTCTATGAAATAAGATCATTTAATTCATGTATAAGGTCACAAAAACATATACAAAAGTGTAAATAACTGTGACATGCTTTCAGATAAAATGAAAAAAAAAATGTGTGAATGTAACATAACTGATGTAGTCCAAATTCATGTATTTTCAGAAAAAATTGTGCAACATACAATGAATTGTGGTAAAGTGTCAGGAGGGCAGAAAATTGGAGAAAAGAGGCTGAATCATAGAACAGGGATCATTCCATCATGATCCAGGATTAATGAAAATAGAGATAAGTGATTCTTAGCCTCATGGTGAAAACATCTGTGTAAATCATACACCCCACCCCTCCTTGCCATGACACTTATAAAATAACGACACTTGCTATGCAAATTTATTACTGTGAAATTTCTTAAGTTAATGGGGAAATACATATTAACTTATTGCGTGTAAAACATTCCTTTTACTCATTGTAAAACGCAGTTAACTTGGGAAAACATTCCTTTTACTCATTGTAAAACTCAGTTAACTTGGAAAACATTCCTGATGCTCATTGCAAAACTTATCAATTCATAGAAAATCACACTGCTATTACCTATGGTTAAGCTTCTTACTTTGGAAAATATTCCTGTTACCCATGGTAAAATTATTAAATTGGGAAAACATTCCTTTTACAAATTGTAAAAAAAAAAATGCTAACGTGTAATCACACTGCTGCTACCTATGGTACAGCGCAATTAACGTTAATTACGTAATATGATTCGCTATGTGAATCCAACTTGATTAGAGGTGAGGTACGCTTAAGATCTGGAATCCAGACGTAACTTCAAATTGACGGTTGCACTAAGTTCGAAGTACCTCACATGTAAGTTCCTTAAGGAACAGATTACACACATTTATTCAGGTCGTAGTGAACACCTTGAAAGATCTACCGCATGCTGGAAGCTAATGTTTCCTGGTTGGCAACAACCGCATGTGAACTTAGTGTTGTAAGTGCAGTCTTATAACCTAGCAAATCAATGATGGAGTCTGGCCAACTCGTATTATTGATTTGCCCAGGGTAACTATGCTGTAGTTACACCGTCACTCAGTGACATGGAAGTCCGACGAATCCGTCCCATTAATTGAAAAAAAAAATGTAGTTATTTTGACTTCCGGTGCTAGTCACCTTATAAGCGATGCAACATCGCTCTGAACAAGATATTCAAAATTAAAGTAAGCAGGCATATGCTAAGTTAAACAGTTTGCTATGCAACGCTTAGTGACCGCTGATTTTACGGAAGCATGCATTAATCTAAGTTAAACAGTTTGCCGTGCAACGCTTAGGTTCTCGGGAAAATTTTTACGGATGCCGCGCAACTTCTAAGTTAAACAGCTTGCGTTCGCAACGCTTAGATACCGTATGTTACGGATGCCGTGCTATTTCTAAGTTAAACAGTTTGTAGATACAACGCTTAGATACCGGGATAAAATTTTCCGCATGTCATGCATATTCTAAGTTAAACAGCTTGCCATGCAACGCTTAGATACTGGGAATTTCACGGGTGCCTTGCATTTTCTAAAATAAACAGTTTGCAATTCGCAATGCTTAGATGCGACACTGCCGTGCTCCGGCAGATTAGTGCAAACCCGAATTAGAATAAAATATATAATACGGCAGCATAAATGAAAAAAAAAAAATGCATTATATGATTGCTGCAATTCGATTTAGAATTTAAATCGTAGGTTTCTGGAATTTTAGAATTCCAGTCTTCTAAATACGCCTGTGCTCTGGTCGCTTACGTTCAGAAGGACCAGTGCAGGTAGCACATGGCATAAAACGGTTCTTTTCCAGGTAAAAGAGCTCGTTTTCAAGGTAATTACCTTACAGACAAATCACTCTATAACAAGCACTCTAGTAACGAATACGAGTCGCTAGAGCATCGCACGACATTAGGGTCGAGAATTGTACAGATCACAATTCTGGCGGTATAACATATTTATTGTGAGGCAACGCAATAATTTCTTAAAATTCATGTTTGCTGGCGGAACCTTACTGTTAGGTTCGACCTGAGCATGTAGTCAAAATGGGTTGACACACATATACACGAACAAGGTTCTTAAAATGCCATGATAGACGGCTTTCCGTATTGGTCGGTTTGTACTGTCGCTTGGTAGTCAAAAGGGAAAACCGACAAACATGAATACACACGTTTCTTAATAAGCTACGATTGACGGCTTTCCCCCGGGTTAGTCTAAACTGTCTCGTAGTAGTCAAAATGGGTGAAACAAAATACAAATAAACACATAATATATTGTACACGCCACATCAACCAACCCGCATATATGAATGAGTTGCAGTACTCGCTATGCCGTTTTGAATAAATGAAACATAGACTCAAATACAGACACTAACAAAGTACCACCTAAACGTGGAGTATGTGGAAATAATTTAAATATTAAGTACGCAATAAGCACACAATCGTGAAAATTTTCATTGGGAATAACAGTAAATGACACTTACGTGAAGGGGTTAAGCGAATACGACTTAACGGGGAAATAAAACAGGTATCCTGTCCCCCTCCCTTGTTCAAATGCTTATTTTGTTACTATGTAGCATGAAAATATTACTAATTAAGTAAAAAAGCATGATGAAACGATTTTTGATAACTTGGTCGCCAGTTTGAGTCCCAATACGAGACCAAACAAGTGATACATTCAGAAACATACAAGTTTCTGGGCGACTCATGTATGTGGCATGCATGTGATATTTTATTATTTGTGAAAACTGTGTATTCCGATGAAATCTCGTTGCTATTGGTACTACAGGAAAATATTTAAATTTGACAATGTCAAATGGTACTGTTCGAATCGAACCATGGATATTCCATATTTTATTAATTATTTATTTGCCCAAGGGAGCAAATCAAAGTCACGTTTGGCTATAAAAAGTGGCTTTTCTTCCAAAGGTGAAGAGGCAAGAAACGAGATTTCAAAGGGAGAATGTTGAAAGTCGATGAAGCATAGCTAGTAACGCTTGTGTTTTCTTTCACTCCCCCAGCTAGAGCAGAAAGTAGGCCAAATGGTTGGCAACGTAATTACCGAGGGTAGAGAAAACCCACTCAGCCTTGAACGACCTTGGCCGGACCAGTGGCCAACTCGAGGTCAAAAGTAGACCACAACACGATATGGGAAAGTGCCACGCCTCCCTCGTTGAAAGCGAGAGGGTAAACAAATCCATGTGGCCAGCCCAAGGAAAACGAAATATCATTTATTTCAGATCAACAGCAACAAAGTTGATTTTATAAAATATTGAGTTCAGTTACATGGAGAATGCGCTCTCGAGTCTTGCATGCACTTAAGCCATACAATAGTTTATTCCAAAATTCCGCCCAGACTAGTATTGCTTAATTAATATAGCAATTTAATCTTGCTGTACATAATTATTGCCCTGATTTCTGTGAAGGTTGTTTTTTTACCTCAAAGAAAGGTTCGTTTTTCCTAGTCACACGGCAATTAACTTTGGGCCGCCGGTGAATGCGAAATTTTTGCTTAATTATGTAAAGCAGTTTCTGTTATAAATGAACTGGGTTTGGAAGCTAAAATAAGGAACCACTAAAAAGGTACCATGATTTTAGAATGAACAGGGATTATGTAGGGAAACAATTAATGGCTTAATTAATATTCATAACAGAAACAATACAATTAATTAATTAAATGCATAACTGCATAATATCATACATTTATTAAATGCATGAGCCGAATATTTATTCGGATAGATCAAAACGACTCCAGATAGCAATTATAATTGGGAGTCCTTCTTCAAAGACGACCGAGAGGCGGCAAGATCATTTGAGACTGAACAAGTGTAATTACACCTATTGTTAGAGTTTAAAAGATGGCATTACCAGCTGACATTATTTACGACAGTTTCGTAGAAGCTAAATGACTTTCTAGAACTAGATTTAATTACGATAAGATCGTCGCTCATGATCGATCACTACGTGGAATAACAATAAGTCCCTCTCACACGGGATGGCGGCATATACCTTCAAAGAGCCGCGTACGGGGAACAATTAATGAACCCGAACGCAACAATAGAATGATTGACAGGCGGAGAGGTCCCAATTGACGATAAGGGCCCAAGCTGTCCAAATGTTACTATATTTAGCATTTCAATAATAAATCAATACTACAATGGATTGATCATGGCCGATAACGCCACAGTATTTAAGCTGAATCTCGGAATGCGTGATATCATCCGATCACCAGCAGCTTACCAGACGCTAACTAGTTCACGCCAGTCAAATTCCGAGACCGCAATCCAGAAGTACGCCAGGCAGATTTCCGTGCCGAGCTAGCGACGGGGCTCGCCGCTCAGCCGACCCGTGGGCCCATGGCCGCACTCAAGCTTTCAATTAATGAGCTAAGTATTCTGATTGATTAGCGATAGCTAATTGTGTTTATGCTTAACTAGTACCAAGCCGTACGCTACTAAATTAACCCGAGATTCCTTTAATTTACCTCATGAGAATATAATAATGATTAGGTTTACCGCTCGACTTAATCCGTAATGCCATTCGTTAGACTCATGTTAAATCATTGTAATCATACAATCGAATCATAGTAATCTGTCACTGATTTAATTGGCCATATGTGGGGTCAATATTGTGTACAGCGGAGTGTTGATTAAAGGCCCAGTATAATTGGATGTTTGCTTATTATTTAGCCTACCTATTTTATACTTGATTAGTGTTTTATACAATTGTTTGCCCTTATGCCATCCTGAACGATAATGTTTATTCTAGTCAAATGGTCACTGGAATAGAACATTACAAAGGTAATAATAATTCAGTTCTTGGCAATGACGTAACTAGGACATCAGGGACCTGTTGAACAACAATGTAGTGACCCCTACTCAAAAAACAATTACAAATAATCAGTGGCTCACCATGAAAGGGGAGGAGGTGTTTTTAAGTCCCTCGGAACCCTTCAAAACAACTCATGTTCAGCATTTAGCACCTTTGAAACATAAAAAAAGTCTGTTTTTAGAATTTGTCAGTGGCGTATTTGTTTACTTATACCAAAACATTTAGTTTCAACTGGGCGCTCCACTCACCCCTCCTCCCGACTTGGGGTACGCCACTGCAAAGAATCCAAACACACAGACTTCCGCTGTTCAGTCTTGAGCATCACGTGACCGGAAGTACGGGTCCAGCAACAAACCAAGAGGTTGAGGCCTATACAACAGCACAAGAAGAATTCTTTCTTTCGAAGATTTGTTTTTGCGTATTCTGGTGTTGCAGAAATAAATAAATAAATAAATATGCAGTATGGCTCAGAAGTCCTGAACCAGGTAGGCCATAGGCCTATACAGTGTATAGGCCTATGGTTAGGCCTATACTACACTCAGAGGAAAGTCCTGGGTCCTGGGTTAGGCCTATGGTGCATATTTTGCTCATAGTTTGCTGATTTGTACACCTTAGGACTAATACACTGTGGAATAATTATTTCTTAAATAATTATACACTGTATAGGCCTATACCATATAGGCCTACCTGGTTTATGACTTCTGAGACACTGTATAATGAATGGATTCAACCACGGGAGTGGTTGGGAGCTAGAGGGGCTTGGGGCCACTTACACTAGTCCCTGTCAATGTTAAGAATATTATGAAGCAAACTCCGGCCTCTTTAAAAAAAAAACCCGCAGACAAATCATGCCCCAAAGGTGCCTGAAACGACCGACTGTGCCCAGAACAGCTTCATCAGGAAGAGCGTTCCAAGCTCGTATCACTATCACACTGAAAAAAACCTTTTCGGCAATCCAGCCTCGCCGACTGAACGGCCAATTTCAGTGAATGGCCTCAAGTTGCCGAAGAAGGATCGAAGAAGGGTAGGTCGATAGGTAAAAACCCAGGACCATTTTAGAAGCATACTAGTTACGCAGTTGTTTCTGGTCTCTGGGTGAAAATAACAACCCAATACAAAACCTGCAACTGAGTTGTAATGGCAGCCACCACAGCCTTTGAACAACGTGTAATGCTTTTGTCGGATTCGATAAGATTGCAGAGGATCACAGGGAGGCGAAGCCGCCCCCCCCCCCCCCCGGGCACAACTTACGAAAACGAATACAAACTGTGGGTTTTGAAAAATATAGTGTTACGTTCTTATGAGTGAATAGTTGTAGTCATAATATTTTATTTTTAAAAAATGCACTAGCCTAACAAAAATTGCCATTGAAAAGCATGTGAAAACAGTACATTCTACATGACATATTACGCATCACGCAATGCTCAACTGTAAAAATAAAAATAAAAAAAAAACAATTAGGACTTACCATACTTTTCTCACGACGCAGTTTTTTAGGGATCTCCTCTTTTTAGCTTGATTGTGAGGTTTGATCCACAACTTAAGAAACTACAACTGCATCTTTGTGAAATTGTAACAGATAAACTTAGGCTACAGCCATTGACTTTGGTCCTGAATAATGGTAAATATTTTCGGAACTTTTTTTTTTTTAGCCCCATAGATCGTGGCAAATTCTTACAATTTTCACTGTATTTGTATCCGTTTTTGACTGCGAAGAATGTTTTCTATATTTTAGTAAAATTGTACAGAATTTAAATTAAAGAAAGCCAAGAAGATGAATGCAGACGTTTGTTTGTATCGAGAAACTATGTAAAGCAGCTACCAGAACAGGGATTTTTTTTGTCACATTTTAGAATCATATTTTAGCCATGCATGGATTCCTCTAAGTCTCTACCACGAAAACTAAGCATGCCATTTAAATAAAACAAAATATTAATACGCAAAACTAGTTGTATACATGATGCCTGAAAAAAAAATTCCTACTAAAAGGAGCTGATGAAGCAAGCTTACTACCTGTGAAATTAAAATTGTCTTCCTAGGCCTAAGTTATTGAAGGAGTGGGAGGGGGGAAGATTAGACGAAATGTTATTTTACATCTTCGCTATCTTCCCCCTTTCTACAAATACATACTGGCCACGAGAAATGGCTTCATATGCAAGCCCCTTTTCTTACTTTTCCCCTTAACCAGTCACAAAATACCCTCGTTAAAGATGGGTTGTCAACAACCGAAAGTTTGCAGCATGCAGCGCCATACAGAGGTCTCTAAACCATGCGCAATGGCTGCAGGTTGCCGTGACGTCACCATGAGTTAGCCAATGACGAACGAGAACAACGGCTGTTTGGCCGTCTGATTGGACTAGCCCAGTCACGTGATATGAACGTCACAGCAAACAGCCATGGCGTGTGGTATAATTCTCTCTAGCGCTTCCTCGCAGCAAGCAAAGAAATGTACAAAGCTATATCTTTAACCACACTCACTGTGAACCCGGCCATGAAACTAAAAACCCAGCCTAATCACAGTATAAAAATATAGACCAAAACAGGAGATTTCCCCCAGTCTTAACTGAGCATTCTGAACTGCCAGCATATACAAGTTCAAACCTGGAATTTGAATTTGAATTTATTGCCTAAGGGCCTTGGCCTTTTGCCCCGTACCCCCTGGCTCCTCCCAGGCAAACAAAGCAATATCTTTGAACCCAACAAACAAGATACGTGCTTCGTTAATTACTGAGTAAAAATGTGTTACGTCCTCGTGCACCTGTATAAGCAAGCTGTGAAGATTATCGTTTTTACTGTCACGAGATGGCGCCACGGTAGATTCTTTATATTCTACCGTGGCACCATCTAGTGATAATATCGTTAATCTTTACAGAATGCTCCCAGGTGCACGAGGACGTAACAAATGTTTACTTGATAATTAAGAGGACACGTAGCTTGTTTGCTGTGCTAAAAAAATATTTCTTTGTGCATTTCTTGGCAAAACTCGATGGCGGTAGATAGGTGGCAGCCCGTCTTTGAACAAAAGCAATTTACTGTTTAAAATTCGCGTCATAGTATTTCACATGAACAGAAATTATGTTTCTTTTGCGTAAACTCAAGTTTTCCTGCAAAAAATAGTTTTTTTAAATCTATATAATAATCTTGGAAGCTAAAAGGAAGGCTAAAAGGAAAACCACTTCTCCTCACGCCCGCATTGAAAATGCACTCTCCCACTCTACCTGCATGGAAACAGGAGGCAGGCATGAGTGGTCGATCAATCTGACAAGTCGTCGGGAAGAGTGCCGGAAAAATGTCCCGGGAAAATGTTCCGGGAAATGTGTCCGTAAACTTAATTCATGACCGGCCCCGTGCATAGCACGGGCTTCCTCTAGTTTAGTTTATAAAGTGCGACTGATTATGACAAGTCAACGGTACACATTAAAAGTCAGAAAAAGATGGTAGTTTTACGAATATTTTATTTAGGAGTATGTTTTTATAATTTACCCGTTTATGAGCAAAACCCAGTCAAAGTATGAGTTGGAAAATCGGGGCAAATGGCCTCATGCAGAAAAAAAAATGAGGCCGGACGTAATGAATTAGTGTGCGCGGTTAAACAAAATTATCTAAGTAAAAAAAAAGGTTTAAATTTCGGACGAAAACAGGATCTACTCGGATATTTCTCCCTTATTCCCCCCCCCCTCCCCTCCTTCAAAATATTAATTTTGTCACTCACACGACCCCAATTAATGATTGATTATACGAGTGTGCTTATCTAGTAGGCTATGGTTGATGCGATTGTATTATGCGTTAGCTGAGGATCGATTGTAAAACTTGCACGGATGGATTTTTAATGTTATGTTTCAAAAAATAATTATCATGCCTGATAAAAGATCTATATTTATATGTGACCACACGTTTAGTTAGGCACGCCCTGCGTACCCACGTCAGAGGTCCTTGTGACCACCTAACCATGTCGTAACTCTTGCAATCCGTCATGTTCGTTGATGTTTTTTCAACTTTATATTACCGTTGGATTTCGAGCAGATAACCCGGTTGTGTTCGGCTTCCTAAAGTAAAAACAACAACAACAACAACAACAACAACAACCGTTTAACAATGAGTTTTTTACGGAAGGCGTTTGGAAGTCGTAAAACAAAACAACAGGCAAAACCTGGTGAGTCATTGTGTCAGTCCAGACTTATGTAAAACTTTTATTTGACCCCCAAAACAAGACTATAATTTACATCATCTACATCATTAAAAACGAATGATGTGAGTGCGTGCGTGTTTGTACCTCTGCTCCTCTTGAACCAAGGCACCTACAAAGATGGGAGTAGGGACCAAATGAAAGATAACTAAATTGCGCTTCGGTTAGGCTTATTTTCGTCGCTGTTACTTGATTTTATGACTCTGAAATACGCAAAAAACACTACAAAAAATAAAGGCCAAGTTTTTTTGTCCCTCATGACGTTTGTTCATGACGTCATAGTTGGTTCATGCAAAGTTTATTATGCTTGAACAAAGTTTTCCTGATAAAACTATGACGTCATGAGCAGCGAGCAAAGCTAGCAATTTCCACATAAACTAAACCTTTTTAATGCGTTTCTCGGTTGCTCTCGCAGTCGTTCATTTATTCTCACCTTTGTAGAGGCTTACTTCTGGAGGAGTAGACGAACAAACGTGCAAAAAAATACTAACAAATAGTATGTTTTGAATGAAGTAGATGAAATGCAGACGTGCTGAGGAATGTGATGGACGAATTGTGAGCAATAATTGAAATTTGTTGGAGTCAGCGAAGCGACTAGTATGACGATATGGCTAGTAATAATGTTTCATGGATGTGGGTTAAAATTATCTGCAGCAATTGTGTAGCATTTTTTTTATGTACAGTAGTAAAATTCTGAAAACTGGCTGTTTTTGAGACAAAAAATTTTGATGCAACAACCGATGCGTAAAATCAAAAATGAACAAGGTACCCGAAAAAGATCGTCAATGAATTGGTAAGAAACAAAAGATAGTAGAGGCACCGTAGCAGACCGTTATTTGTTGTTGTTTTTTTTATAATGATAATACTAATAATAAAACTTTTAACCCGCTTATGGGTATGTAAACGGGAGGGATTCACCACACACACCGCCCCCAAAAATGAACGTCTACGTACGTTAGTATGTACGCTTGAGGTGTTTTGATAGGTCGATACCCCTCATAGCTAGTTTGAAGGAATTTCAATTAGCTGATGAGACAACTGCACCAGGTAGGGAATTCCAACTCTCGATAATTCTATTTGAGAAAAAAAACTTCTTACAGTCAGTTTTAAAGCTCTGTCTTTGTAATTTAAAGTTATGACCACGGGTGAAACCCGCCGTGGAAAGTGAGAAAAAAAGGAGAACAGTTGGGAGAAGATCGTGAAGAATTTGTAATGTGAGAGCTAAATCAGCACGAAGCCTACGCATATTTCTAGTGGTTCCAGATCCAATCTACGTAACCTATCCCCGGCCTGTAATAGCGTAATTCTGGGATAGAGCGGGTAAACGCACGTTGGACCGATTCTAAAAGGCCAATATCTTTAAGGAGGTATGGCGACCAGACCGAGCTAGCGTATTCCAGGATCGGTCTAACACAGACCTTAAACGCCCAAACTCTGGTTTTAGTACTTGTTTTACAAAAGCATCTATTGACGATGTGCATTCTTTGAAGGGCTTTAGAAACAATGTAGGAGCAGTTCTTTGAAGACTTCATGTCCGAGTTAAACAGGACACCCAGGTCATTTACCCATGCTTTGGCCTCGATCAAGATTGAGGTTTGTGGTTTTGGGTCATTTCATACTGAGGTATTTAACTGGTTGGGGTTTGGCATTTCATACTGGGGCAGTTAATTGGTTAGGTTATGATAATGATGATTTAACGAGTTTCCACAATTTGGGAGCAATTTGTAGTGCCTTCCGTGAAAATTAAAGGTAGATTTTTTTCTCTTTTCTGGTCATGTGCGTAAAGTAAACCTGTTCCCTCCATTGTTTATTTTACTATCGAAAGTGATCGTGGAATGAATTTATAATTCTGCCTTTATTGTGTAGCACTGCCCCTGCCTTCTAAATCCATTAGCTACACACCTAGTATGCACTATCCCGTTGCCTAACACGTTTGTCGAATTGATACTACAAAAACTGTTACACTAAATAATCGATTATAAAATAATTACCTGATTAGCAGGAGCCACATAACTTCCCGAATTGCCAATACGCGTAGAATACTGGGACAGCCTTGCCGGCGTACCGTAAAGTAGCCATCATTTTTTTTTCAGTGGTTCTCCCAAAGCCGAACAACAGATAGAATTCCATTTTCCGTGGATGTTGTCAAAACCTGAAATAAGCTGTGCCAGTTCCGGTTCAACTTTTTTTTCATACAGAAACATAATTGGCAAACATTTTTAGTCAAGACCTAGATCCATTCATATGCAAACGATTTAAATCATAACTGTTGCCTACCAAAGCCTACAATTTGCTGGCACGTGTTCTCATTGAAAATCAAGTAACATTCACTGCTATTCAGGCACTTCCGGTCTGGCACTAATAATTGATACGCATGACCCGTTCAAATAAACGACTCGAGTGGGACTTGACGTCATTAGACAATCGCCGTGACTCAAACCCCCCCCCCCCATCTGTATCTCAAAAACTGTTGTATGCTTAAAATGCATAAGCAGTTAAAAAAGCGTGGGTCTTGCTTCCGTCTCCCTCCCCCCCCCTCCCATCCCCACCACGTCCGTTCCCTAAAATTTGTAAACTGGGACCACGATTGGAAAATTATGTTTTTCGATCCCTAGTCGATGCGAAATTGCCCCTCCTAAAATTTCATCCTGGATACGCTACTGACTGTCCTCTGGACAATTGGTCAATTACTTCAACTCTCTGTTGCCTGCACTCAAATGCAATAGTTTGCTAAGGCTAATGTAACCCACTGTTTTAAGCTAAGACAATGTAAGCTACCACGGCAATATGAGTTCTCCGCGACTCTCAAAACATTCACGTGAGATCTATCGTTACAAAACTATCCCGAAATTGTGTCCAAATTATTTATGAGACTCGCATAATTATGTGAACCAGCTTTGAGTACAAGCTCTAAAATAAATGTTTACAGAAAATCACAACACCCTTGTTTGTTTATACTGCTTCACCTTAAAGCAGAAACCTATAGCCATTGACGTTATCTTGTGTACAGTTCTAGGTTTAATATCCCTCCCAGTACATTACACTACATTTTTCTTTTTTTTTTCTTGTTTGTGCCTGAAGCTTTGATGCGCATAGCCTGTTTTAATTCATGAAAAACCTGGCCAAGCAACACCAGACAACGTGATGCAGCCTCAAAGTCCCCGTGAAAATTGAACTGGCCGCTGTACCCCCCCCCAAAAAAAAAAAATCGGGCATTCCCCACTTAGTTCCTTTCCATTCCTGCAATCAGACCCGGTAATTCCCTATGTATATCGCCTAAATTGTGATGCAACTACCACTTCCCGAAAACATTTAGAAGATAGTGTTATCGCATATTACGGGACTTACGTTTGACTAATCAGCTAAAACTGATTAGGCTGTCACATGAGTGCATCATAGATGGTGTTCGATAGTCTGACTTGATAAAGGCTAACTGATTTTCTCAGAATGGCAGACATGTAAACAACATACACTGTACTACCTTATCCGTAAGTCAATGACAAACAAAATAAAAACAAATCCATAAAATAAAATTGTACAACAACAAAGAACTGTTGGGACTGCAGAGAAGGGATATTGGGCATCCACGAAACAGTGAATCAACCCTTTAAAATTAGACAGGCGAGAAAATAACTAAGTTCAACACAATCAAAAACATTATAAAACAAGAACACAACTGTGATTTATGCCGAAGCTTGGTTTTGCACGCTTGGTTTTGTAATGTACGTATTGTTGTTGAAAATTTGCAAACCAAGGCGACTCCTGCAATGAATTGCACTGAGTGGTGGGGACCCAGGGGACCCTCTTTCCCTCCACCCAAAAAGAAAGGTTGTACGTTTTTTTGCAAGGCGGGAGGATGGGTAATTCGTTTAGACTTTTTTATGCTCAACATTTTTGGTTTAAATACCGGTATGCAGTTTCTGGTACAGGCATCCAATTTTTACTTGGCGGGACGAAAAAACACAACTACAACAACCACACAAAAAAACGCTGTTCCACAGTACACGTATTTGTGACGATCCCTTGTGGTAATCACTACAGATCACAATGTTTAGGAAAGTTACTTGTTGTTAAAAAAAAAAACCTAACTAACGACTATGTTCTTTGTTGGGTAGTTTTTACTTCTATTTCAAATTTTTAACGACACTTCGTACTGGAATTGTTATAGGAGAATTATTGGCGGCGGCGCACCTGAATAGCAAACTAACCAGCGACGACGCATGTGGCGTTTGATTTTTGGCCGTTGGTGCTTATATCTGCTGCCGCTAGCACAACCGCTTCTCCCCAGCCGCACATAGGACCGTCGCTGACGTGAACGTTATCGTTCCGTCCAGTGACTTGACACTACAAACGAAGCTATTTTTTTTTCAGTCGTATTGTCGAGTGGAATTCGGTAGCTTAATACACTCAAATACAATTCGTTCATTCGGAGCAGCCCGGCTTACGTTTCACAATAAGTATTCACTAGTTTTTTAGTCAGAGTTGTGTCGATTCGTCGAATCGAGAACAACAGCTATATATGTTAGTTTCAAAGATCACAAATACGTGATCTCAGAGGGGTTCCCACATCGAGTTAGCAAATGATGTCAACAGCCAAAATCCGCGCATGCGCAGAGTAATATATTGGTAATAGCGACAATCCGATGACGAGGATAAATACGGCGCCGACTTTGGCAGCTAGATATGGCAGCTAGATACTTGGTCAGTAAACCAAGCTTCAAAACGACGACTGATCTATCCTTCTCAGATATCTCTTAGATACTGAGATGGAAGTTGAAAAAACCACATCAGATGGCAGGGAATTCCAGAAACGAACAACTCGATTGGCAAAGAAATGTTTGTATATTCTCTTTTTGGAGATTTCCGATAGTAACTTTAAAAGGACATCCACAAGTGTTAGTATTATGGTTAGGTATGACCATGGTATGACGAATTTGCCAGTGTCAAAGTCTACCAGTTTATGTAACACGGAGTAAAGCAAGAGAAAAGTCAGCTTTAAGACGTCTTAATTCAAGAGACTTCAACGTAAGGGACCAGTCATTATTTATGGCCGGGGGGGGGGGGGGAAGGGCGGGGAGTAAAGGAACTGAAAGTGTGACCACCAAATTTTCGATAAGCCCCCTTCAAGAATCTGAAAAAATATTGAACCCCCTCACTCACGGTCCATGAATGATGTAACCCCCCCCCACAAAAAAAAAATGCGCTTTTCGTTTCCTGTAGCCAAATTAAGTATGCAGCACTCCGCACCGACAAATTACCACTAGTTGTATGGAAAACGGGCCTCGTTTTTAACTAAAAGACTAGTTGGGTTAAAAATGTTCTATATAACACCGATGTTCCTTATACCAACCCTATATATTTTGCTTATACGCACCTTGCATTGAGTTTCATACAATATATGATGAACACACTGTATGCTTGTGTGCGCATATCCGTCAGCACCTGAAAGACAGAAGAAGCCAAGAAACCAGGGGGCAAGCCTTTCTACAGACTTTATTGGGGAAAAAAAACGTACTTGTAGTATTGGTAGCACTCACATCGTGGGGGGTCTAGAGGGGCTTACCCATTTGCTTTAAGAATACTCAAAACGTGTTTCTTGATGAAACGCTCCAAAATCCGGCATGAGACACTAGTAATGGAAATAGGTCGGTAGTTTGTTGGATCGGCAGCATACACCACCTTCCACCCTTCCACCTTTAACACCGTCTAAGACTTAGGAAGAGTATCTTAAGATCATGAAGATAGGCAAGTTAAATTCAAGGGCAAACTCCTTGTAGAAGGTAGAAGAAAATCCATCAAGTCCAATAGTCCGACAATTTTTTACTGAATTTAAGGATTTACGTAATCATCAGTATTAAAGTGGCAATCTTGGAGACATGCTTTAGGAATAGGGCTACAACTACTAATCAAACAGTTGTCTATAGCGAAATGCATAGAGAAAATTTCGTTTAATAATTTGGCTTTCTCATTCTCATTCTCATCACAGACGAGTTTATTTTTGTAATTTAATGGTGGGCGAGATCTGTGTAAATTATAGCTTTAGTTTTTATTAAGCGGTACAAAACTGCAGGTGTGCTCTTCGTAATTAATGACATTGATTACACGGTCAATCTTATTTTTGATAGCTTTAGATGGTTTCCTTCTGTAATAATTATAAGCTGCTTTGCTTTCAAATGACCTGGTTGACTTACATGCATGCCAAAGTTGTAATTGGCGGGTTTTAAGTTTTCGAATGTGGTTGGGGAGTTTTTTTTTTCCAGAGGCAGCTTTACGCTTTAACACTGCTGCATTCAAGGATTGCATTATTTAAGTAAACGATGAAAGTACTCCAAAGTTCATTTATATTTTGTAATGCACGGCGGTGACGTCACGCCAACACATCCCAATGCTAAAAGTGTAGCCGTTATATACGGTTAATCTGAAAACCCACACACGTGACCGTGGGTTAATTTTGATAACCCACACTTTTTCGATAACCCACACTTTTTTTTTGATAATCTAACACTTTTTCCGCGCTTCACACAACCACTGCTCTACCACGTGACATACTTTGCAAAACTACCGTACACAAAATAATTCAACCAACATAAATAAGCACATTTGCAACCTGCGACATTCATCGTACTAACACGAAAAAAAAAAAACCTCGCGTAGGCTACCATGCTAGGACCCCACCCGTGCAGGAATGGTCCAATCCTCCAAGCTTTCACTCCGACAGTACTAAAACTAGGCTACCGACACTTGTAAACACACCTAAATACACCTAAAAACATACGATACTCAAGCGAATAGCACATTTATAACCTGGCGACATTTTACTCACTAACACGAAAAAAAAAAAAACCTCGCGTACGATGCTACCCCCTCCCCACCCCCACCCACGAATGAATAGTCCAAGCCGAACCCCCCGACAACCTTTCGTTCCGACGGTACGAAAACTAGCCTACTGACACCTTCTAAACACACTTAAAAACCTACGAGACTCAAGCGAATAGCGCATTTTATACGCTATATCTTAATTAAACTAATAAAGTAGAAAAAATACGGTTTTACCTTAAACACAAATGTCGGTGACTGGGACTGGATACAGGGACGTCCTCGCGTACGTGAGACTTTCGCAGACAGGAAGTTTAAACCGGAAGTTTGAGTTCAGGAATTTACGTCATAATTCACAAATAAAATTTTCAAATAAATTTTTTTTAATCTTAAATAACTAAAGATGTTGGCTCGACGTCACACCTTACCATTAAAACACATATCCGTGAATTAGAC
>JAHWFP010059060.1:23047-67402 GCA_023313725.1 Lithobius niger
CACCTAAATACACCTAAAAACATACGATACTCAAGCGAACAGCACATTTGTAACCTGGCGACATTTTCCGCACTAACACGAAAAAAAAAAAACCTCGCGTACGATGCTAGCCCCCTCCCCACCCCATCCAAGAATGAACAGTCCAAGCTGTATCCGACAACCTTTCGTTCCGACGGAACGAAAACTAGCCTACTGACACCTTCTAAAACACACCTAAAAACCTACGAGACTCAAGCGAATAGCGCATTTTATACGGTATTATCTTATTTAAACTAATAAAGTAGAAAAAATACGGTTTTACCTTAAACACAAACATCGGTGACGGGGACTGGATATAGGGACGTCCTTGCGTGCGTGAGACTTTCGCAGACAGGAAGTTTAAACCGGAAGTTTGAGTTCAGGAATTTACGTCATGTTTCACAAATAAAATTTTCAAATAAATTTTTTTTAATCTCAAATAACTAGATATGTTGGCTCGACGTCACACCTTAGCATTAAAATACATATCCGTGAGTCATAGTCGATTTACCGGTTATAATTGCTCTTGAGCTCGAACGGCTAGTCCACTATCTCGGGGCTGGAGGAACACTCGATAGTGGACTAGCCGTTTCTTGCTCGCTCACAATTGTAACCGGTAAATCGACTACGACTAACGGATATCTACTACTTAAACCATTCAGAAAATAAGACGGTTTATTTCACTGAACGTCAAGTGCAATCCAGTGTAGTTTATATGCATTTTAGTGTTTGGTCGAGGAGGATTCAAGCCACAGGTAGAGAAGTGAACAGTATAGTGATCATTTGCGATGAATTATTCAATAATGTCGGCGTTAAAAACCAAATCATGGCTGACAAGGACGAGATCAAGGCTATTTTAACTTCGTGTTGGCTTTAAAACCGTCTGGTTTATGCCAAGCCTGGTAGTGTAGTCTAGGAAACGTTGTTGTGAACCATTTGAGGAAACATTTCTCTGCCATAAGTATAAGACGTATTTAAGTCACGATAAATTTTGACTGTACCGATTCATTCCGAAGTGGTACAGTCATGACTATAAGAAAGGTGAACAATAAGTGAAATGTATGAAGAGTTTATTAATGGTCTGGGCTACTGTATATTTTGGAGGAAAATTGGAAGAAATGTGGATGGATGGGTGCAGTTACTTACAGATTTTGGAGAAGTCAAGGAAGCCTGACAGTTATATCAGCCCGGTTGAGAGGGGGCTGCACATGACAGGAGATAATATCACCTGAAATAATTTAACATTCAAAGCCACGATAGTTAAGTTTCAGGAAAATCACTTGAAACTACGACAGTACAGGCAACTCTCAATCTGCTTACTGCTTACTCTCAGCATACTGCCATGCACGGCAGGATAGCAGCATGTCATTTGTTTACAAACAGTTTTGCTTTTCGTCGAAACATTCGTTGATAGCAGTACACGAAAAATAATCGCAGATGACTAAAATTAAAAAAAAAAACCTAAAATTAATTAGAAAAAAAATGGTGGACAATGAACTATTAATTTACAAATGATGTGTATTAATGCAGCTTTCTCGCTGAACCCCGACATCGCGGTCAAGGTCCGGACTTTAGTTAATCTTTCTCGTGCTACAATATTTTCGGCGCTATCGTTGTTTCTTCTCTCCTGCCTCTCCTGTCCCCTCCTCCTGCTCTCCCTTTATCTAGCGGGGCGAGGGATAATCGTCTAACTGGAAAATCGCATAATTGGAAGAACGTATACCGTATAACAGTAACGGAAAGTCGTCTAACAGGAAATTCGTAAATAATGGAAAATCATCTAACTGGAAATTCGTATAATGGAAAATCGTCTAATGTCGCTGCCTTGCTCGTGCTGCCGCGCTCGCTGCGGCTATACATATAACACCAGAAAACGCAGTTAGACGTTTATCCATTGTACGATTATCCATTATACGATATTCCGTTTAGATGATTTTCCATTATACGATATTCCGTTTAGACGATTTTCCAGATTTTTTTATTTATGCAGAAATTAGACAATTATCCCATTAGACGATTTTTCAGTTAGACGTTCGTCCGACGCCCCCTTTACCTCGCTATTGCTCATTAGCACTCCAAGCGTCAAAACGTTTCCCTAAAACCCCGCGTCTGACCCTTTCCATACTGTAACAGGGGGTCGGAGTCAGCATATCAAGACCCGACTTCGAAACAGGACTGGAAAGTCGGGGTCGGACCCGGACCCAAGTCGGAGTCCAGTGTGGAAAGGTTAGTCTTGGGCTCGAGTTTGGACTTTTTCCCCATTGTGGAAGGGGTTTCAGAGTGCCTACTCTGCCTATATCCAGAGGAATCGTCTCTGACAGCTGCCACAATAAAGCACGAGATGAGGGCATCCAACTGCTGATCATCAAACATCTCAACTTTGGTGAATTTGCAGTTATAGCCTTTGACAACCAATGCATGCATCAATAGAAATATTGTGAGACTCAGATAGATATATCTGAGATATCCGAGTCGTTTTAACGGTTGACGGATACCTCCTGACAAAGACAGTGCCATTACAGCACTGGCTGGCACTGGCTTTGACAAAGTTCCAGAAAGATCACTGCCAACTACACGCAATTATCTAGTTCAGGCACAGTACTATACAGCAGCAGCAATAATGCCAATTCGATACGGAGTTAGCTTCTGGAGCTGGCCGTTCAGCTAGCCGCAAGTGGCACTGGCCTAAAATGGAGGTAAAAAACAACGGCATCTTTAGTCAAGCCCATGCTGTGGGAGCGGATTTCTTAGGCCTAAAAAACGTTGTTTTGTCTAAGTCCCTTACACTGCGAATGTACGTTAAGGTTGTAAATTGGAAAAGAAAAGATTCCACTTTGAGCAAAAGATTCCTTGGCAAAGTCCCCGCCAGGAGGACTGCGGGCCAGGGTAGCATGAGAGGCTACCATGCTCCTTCAGT
The DNA here is from genome assembly GCA_023313725.1 of Lithobius niger. Taxonomy (NCBI): domain Eukaryota; kingdom Metazoa; phylum Arthropoda; class Chilopoda; order Lithobiomorpha; family Lithobiidae; genus Lithobius; species Lithobius niger. Next base: position 25,983 of record JAHWFP010059060.1, read on the forward strand.
GGCTATGGGAACTATTCTGGCCAATTCTGGACAATCTGTCGGCCCCTACGATGATCGGAAGTTTCCCAGCTCGAATCCCCGGGTTGGCACCTCCCTTTCCGCCAGATATTTCTTCTTCCCTAAAAAGTCTGGCAATGTTCAAAATTGAGCCGGTTCAGCCACACGAGCATTAAATTGTTTTGGCTGACTTAACACTCAAAATAAATTAATTAAAAAAAAAAAACTTATTGAAAATTGCAGCTGGTGCCAGCAAATCGAAAAATGTTTTCGTATTTTTACCTGCGGCCTAAGACATCCGCTCTCACAGCATTGGCTTGACTAAAAATGGCCAGATTTGTTTTAGCTCCATGTGCCTCTTGCAGCTACCTCAACAACTACCGCTGGATGCTAGCTCCGCAGGGAATATGGCGTTATGGCACCTGCTGTCTATTTGAAACTAGGAAATATCATGGCTAAGTAGAGGCTAACATTTTAGTTCTGGCACATTATTCTAGAATTTTATAAACCTGTTCTGATGTTCATTTGCTTCCAGAGAGAGACGTGTATAAGTGAAGTCATTGGAAGGTCTCCCACCATACGGTTCGTTGTCATGGATAGAACATATTATGCAAGTTGGATTCTGATTTACATGAAACACTGAGTATCTGGGCTACCAGACTTAAAATTACAATACGCAGCAACTCCAGAAGGTTCAGAACCAAAGCTGGATGTATTTGACACGGACTTGGACCCTCCTGCCAGAAACTGGAAAACCCTCCATGGAACTTGTCCGGCATGTGTGTTCTACGAAGTAGAAATGCAAAAATACCGAACTATTGTAATGTGTGCTGCGCACGTAACAAAGAACAATGACTTTGCAGCATTGAGCTGTTTTTTTTAATGTAATCCTTGTAAAGATACCACATTTCAATTTGTTTTTAAAACTATAAAACATCTGTTATCAAAGCCAACTGCACATCGTTTTCATTGCAACACCATCTTTTGTTTTATCAAATTAAATCCTAGTTTTGGTTTCGAAAAGCTTAGAAAGTGTCCTTTATTTTACTTTGATTCATTCTGATGGTAGAACAGGACGGGACAGTTTTATGGGAATCGTTAACTTTAATCCACCCAAAACCAAAACTGGTATAAGAGAAGCCGCCAAGTTTCCAAAAAGGGTCGGCCTTTGAAAGTAGTGATATCATCCAACCAAGTAAACGCTAAGGTTAATCCTATTAGCCTAGTTAATCGCACCTACAAATAGTTCGAAGGTTGAATAAAAACTAGAAAATTGCTACTAGCGGTAGTATTACTTTAACGTCCAAAGTATTATTCGATGCGATTAACTTGGCTAATAGGATTAACCTTGGCGGCCTTTCCTTGGAGGAAAGATATCATTACTTTCAAAAGCCGACCCTTTTTGGAAATTTGGCGGCTTCTCTTATACCAGTTTTGGTTTTGGGTGAATATCACAACTTTCATAGGCCTGTGAATACAAAAAATCCCGCGGTCTAATCGTCACCTTTACCTTTTTTGTCTCATTCATAATTTTCACATTTGCCATTGCCATTCCAAATAAATTAATAACAAGTATAAGAGTATGGTAATTACAAGGACTTGATAAGTTCCTATTGCAATAAAAGATGCCCTGTCTCTTATAAAAAAAAAAAAAAAAGAGACTGGTTCACTTGTTTTTGTTTTTTTATAGTGAACCAGTAATGAGAAATTTATTCAGGCCATGGCTCGAAGACAAACACCCTAATACAAAAGCTACCTTACTCTAAACTTAACTTACAGCATAAGTGAATCAGTAAGAGTAAAATGTATTTATTGGGACCTAGGCCACGCAAGTAATACAGACAAACATCCAAACCGACAACCACAAATCACGTCATACACTATGTACAGTACTACAAAAGTCAAACATAGATAAGCAGAAGTAACTGAAAAGTGAACTACTTATTCGCAACAACAATGTATTCTGTTAATTAAGTACTGAAACGATAAGCGTATAACACTTAAGCATGTTATAGTCTACTGTTGAATGACAATACAAACAATGGTTACAACAATAACTTTGCATTTACGCGCCCCTCAGGACCACGTGCTTCTATCTGCAACCCCTATTTTAGAAAAAGGCACTTCCCCGTATGACGCTTTGCCTGCATGCCTAAATTGAGATTTGGCAACTTTCCCTAGTGAGCTGTACAGGTGTCGTTATACCCTATGAGAATTAACATGGGAGCCTGCGGACTAGTTACTAGTAACACAAATCAACGTTATTGAGGACACTTTTTCTCCATAAAAACACGTTCCCACACTTTTATGTTGAGGTTTTCTTCGTTATTGGACCCAAGACACCTGATTACAACAATTTGTAAAAAGTTCTACCGCATGGGGAATTTACACCAGTATTCTGAAATCAGGTATAAGCTTTTTTACAATTTAGTCACAGTCTGCTAGGGAGGCCGCATTTTTTTCATCAACAATCATTTTTAACAATCGGATGATCTACTATTACTTGGCGGCAACACACTAGCGTGTTTGTAGATGCGACATTACGGCTGAACCATGTAGAGGTTTTATGAGAAAGGGGCCATGCAAAAGCATGCTTTAGTTATATTGTCACTGTTTGAAGTTGGCACCCCTTCTAGAATGTTTTCATACGCCTCATGGAATGCAATTATAAATTTGTATGCTTTTGTCCGGTGTGTAACGTACCCCCCCCCCCCCCTCCTTGAAACAACAAAAAAATGGGCTATTACGATGAGTTCACAGGAAAACGAGATCACTTGGCTGATAGCGATGAAAATTGCGCCACTGAAGTTTTGATTCATCCAGTGACGTCGTGTGGTATTTATGTGCAGCCAGTGCAAACTAGAACTGTAGACGACGGTGCAACAATTCTGTTGTTTTCATTTTCATGATGTATCTTATCAGTCTATGATAAGGCTGTCATCAAAGTGAATGGTAAACCTTGGCTAAACCACCGGTGATCTTCGTTTGTAATTGTTTCAGCCGATATTACCGTTTCAAAACTACTTCACTGCTTTAAGTCATGCATTGGCAGAGCCACTTACGTATGATGACCGTACAAACGACTAGAAAAAAAAAGAAAAACAGCAGTGAAAATGATCCCAAAACGAAAATTGCATTAAAAGAGAAAAAGAAAAAAGATTTATGCAGAATCATCAGTAAGCTACTGTGTAGTATGATAGCTTGTTATTGTCGTTTTACACTACACTGTTATAGTTCAATAACAGATTACAATATCACGTTAACCAACGAACTTTTAATTTTTTTTTCTTTTTTTGAGTTTCTTATAGCTTGTTACAGTAAAAATTTGTACAGGCCATTTATTCAATTGTTTACTTTTGTTTAAAGGTGGTAAGCCAAATCAAGAGGCACCACTGAAGGATGAAGCAGCTCGCAGACCAGGAACACAAAATGCGAGAGGTAAGTAGACAGTTTTTTTTTTTTTTAAATCTTTTCACTGCTCCTCATTTCTCTTCATTTTAGAAAGGTAAGGTAATTTGGATGATAAACAAAAATAAAACTCGGTAACTTGTCTATTATTCATTTGGAGGTTTTTGCTATAGACTTAAGGTGCTTCAGCACTTTGCTGTAGCTCTGTGAATTTTTTTCCTGCCATAGGAAATTTGAGCCAAGACAATTTATCGTACTAAACCCAGTCTATAAAAACAACCTCCTAAAAAGCCCACTATATTCTTAAAAACTTCTCTGCTGTGTCACCTAAGCTGTTTGCTCTCCTGTACAAAACCTTCCTTCGCCCGACGCTTGAATTCTGCTCTCAGATTGGCCGTCCCATGTTATGCTTCTTTCTACGCCCGTCTTGAAACCTGTCAGCGCTGCCTCACTAAATGGTGCTTTACCATCAAACATTTTTTCTATGAAGAACGTCTTCTCAAACTGGACTTGACCTCGGTCAAAACCACGTTCCTCTGGGGTGATATTATCCTTACTTTCCAAATCTTAAACCACCTCCAGGCTCCTGACTATTTCTGTCTTTCCCACACTAATACCAATTTTGCATTGATAAATTCAAGTGGCCCTGGCTGTGCCAAGGAGGGCTGGGCACCGTTTTATTAACCAATGCTAAATCGGGCCGGCATAAGCCGGGCCGGTATTTCGCGAGCTGGCCCGGCTGGCCACGCAGCCAGGCACGGCCAAGACCGCTTTATTTACCAAATCAAATAGGACGGAGCCGGCCAGCGCCGCTTAAATCAGAATGGTTTATGAATGGTGCTGCAGTGTAGCGGCAGAAAGTGGAACGTGTCAAGTACCACAAACCGACACGTGGCAGTGCTGTAAATCGTGATCAGCGAGCCGTGGAATTAACCAACGCGAAAGCGGGCCGGCCGGAACAGCAGTGACCCCGATTGGCGCTGGCCAGCCCGCCCCAATCCGGCCTTGCCGCATGAATTTACCAATGCGAAATCGGTACAAGACCAGGGGGTACCCCCTCAAACTCTGTGGAAGTTTCTCTTCCGGCAACGTTCGGCACAGGTTTTTCTCTGAACGAGTGGTCGAGACCTGAAATCCCCTGCCTGCCTCGGTTGTTCTTTCCACCTCGCTCGACTCTTTCAAAAAACCTCCGGACCACTCTCCTCCCCCCCCCCCCCCCCCCCCCCCCCCCCCCCCCCCCCCCCCCCCCCCCCCCCCCCCCCGCGCTTTTTTGGCATTTTTTTTTTTCCGCTTGCACCGTCGGGTTTTCTATTCTATTCTATCACTCTTTGGTTACATAAGACAAGTGCCAAAAAAAAATACTACCGGGGAGAGGGGAATGGGGCAATTCAGCCGAAGATGATATAAAGCGCTTTTCAAACATTTTTGTAGAGCCCTGTGACGTAACGTGGCCTTTGTGTGCAACTTCTGTGTTGTTATCAAGTTAAATCAGTGACCAACATGGTATTGTACGCAATGTTTTCCATTTTCATGAGGATTCTGACTGATCGGCTGAGGGAAAAATCTATTTTATTATTAAAGTTAGTCTTGCTTAAATTAAGGTATCGTAGCCAAGAAAAGAGGACGGTCTGCTAGCCAAGACACTCTGCTAGCCAGGACGGTCTGTTAGCCAAGAAAAGAGGAACAGTGGAAAGTGACTCTGCAGTTACTTCTTATTCGTTTCACTGCCACCCTAAGCTGCCACAGTTTTCGCGGTTGAAACGAGCTTAACTAAATTTCTTAAAACTTATTTTAAAAAAACTGAAGGGAAAGAAATCATTCCAAAAATACAAATTGTTCCAACACCCAATAAGATAAGTTTCGTAAAGTTAAACAAACATCATTTGCTAATAAAACTTTAGCTTTGCCTATTTTCCTTGCATTTAGTATTTTTTTCATTAAATATTTATTCATAGCAATTTACTTAACAGGGTTTTTACATTTGGTTTCGTCCACCTTCATTTTACTTTCGTCTATTTTTGTTTAGTTTAATTTATTGAGCCTAGGGGTCACGTACACCATGCGCTCAGACTTAACCTACCTTACGATACCTATAAACTAACACATACTCCAAAGCTCACACTGTTATTTATTTATTCACACGTAAGCTGAGCTGTAGCCATTACGCTATGCGCCCATTATGCCATTATTACCGGTAGTGCATAGCAACCAAATGACAGCGAGAACAGAACAATGTGTGCCAAGTATAACAATGGATGATAGCAAAATTAAGTGGGAACAAGAGAAAGGCGAAACCAATGTAAAAAAAAATGCATCTGAATTTTAAATGCCCAATTCGCAAAGGCAATACATCGGTAATCGGCCGATGGTATTTCTCCCATCGGCTTTTCATCGGCATCGGTCCATCAGCAAAATTCAATCATCGGTCGAACACTAACGTGAACATAACTAAAGTTAAAACGACACAGTCCTGATAAACATTTATAGTTTTAAGGTATTAATCAATTTGTAACAACCTGTGCCTATACAATACTTAAATTGCAACATGACTTGTTCCAGTCATCCCAAGATTCGTAACCGATGCAGTAATTCAGTACCTCGGGTCAATCGAAGAACAGTTAGAAAAAATACAAGAAATTTCAAAGAAAAAGATCGACAATGAATTGGCAACAGCTCGCAAAGCAGGAACAAGAAATAAGAAAGGTAAGTAGACGGTATTTGCTTTTTTTTTAATCTTCTCTTTGCAGTTTCAGTTTTTTTTTCATTTAAGAGAGAGTAGGTAAGGTAATTTGGACGATAAAAAAAATAAAGTTAGGCCACAAAAAAAAAAAAATGTTTCTCATGCATCGCCTCCTCCAAGAAAACGCCCCGCAGTTTGGCTTTTTTTTTTCCAGTTTTCAATAAACAAAATTCGTGCTCATCATGCATTGTCAGGTTCGCCTTCTAAAATGGCGATTTTTATAGAATAATTTCTGTGGTTCAAGAGCTCCCATTTAACTTAATAGACTAGCAAAAGTCTAAGCATTAATAACGTAATTCTAAAATGGCTTTAATCATGTAAAATTGGTACAAACGCAAGTTATCAGTATGACGGCCTTAAACTTTAACGACTTTTTAAAACGACGGTTACCTAAATGGTCTAGTTTCTTTGTATTTTGATATGTACTATTTTATCGAATTTACTTTTATTTTTGTTTTTTTGTTTTTATTTTCCCTAACATTATTTCTGCATCGCATGTGTAAATTGTTATTGCGATACACCCTTTCTTGGCTTTCTGCCTACTGTTTTTTTTTTTTTTTGGTATCTTTTTTCTGAACGTTAAAATCTACTGCAGATGAAATTCGAACTAAGTCAGAACAAATCCACGTGACGAGAAGCTAAGGGCTAAACTTGTGTAGCTGGAGAACCCATTATTGAATTTATTTCTTGGGGGGGGGGGGGCGGGGGGACAAATGAGTACATGAACTTGTTAATTGTAGAGGAATACTAAAATAATCAAAGAAGATACTAAAATATTCCAAACAACCGTTGCGATGTGCAAAGTTGATGAAATAGTGTAGGCTATTTTGTATTTGTTTGTAATATAACTTTGATTATCAGGTGCTGCACCAGACAACATAGGAAAATAATCATAATAACAGGAGTGACATAAAGGCGTGCCTGCAACCGACGCTGGAGTCTCCATGATAATTCTATGTCTTGTCCCATCTCTCGTGATACGGGGTGACACTGTGGCCTTGAATACTTTAACCGTGAATTAGTTGCATTCAAATTATGCTGTGTGGTTTTTTGCCTAATAAATGTGCTTTATAAATATCACACATGTTATGAGTGATCCAAGTAAACGGCTTCTTGCAAGCACTATCGACCATGAAACGAGGAAGGAGTTTCATTACTTCAAATCAAGGCTAACTGGGCCAGATAGTAAACCTAAGTCTCGTGCGGGCTTTATGGGGGCTGCCGTCGTTGCTTTGGTGAAATAAAATTCTGGTGATATTGCGTTAATTGACCTGGTACTAGGAAGCAAGACCTGCAACTTTAGTTTTTACTAGGTAATCTTATGATAAGGGATTGCATAAGAAAGGAAAGTAACAGCATGAACTCCTATGCCCTAGGCACAATTGTCAGCTCGTGATAAGAATGATTCATAATAACATGTTTGTTGTTTAGTTTGATTCGACATGATAAAATTTTAAATGGTTCCCAGGGCAAGATTTATTGCATGAAATTCCGTGTTTCGCGTTACTGCTATGGAGATACCGTACGCAGTCAGCCTATCCCAAAAATGTTGAAATTTTCGAGTACCAACCTATAGTAATAAAAAATACTTTTGCACGCCAAGCTTAACGCTCAATAGGAATTCTTTGGCATTGATAACAAACTCTGTATTTTTTGATACAGTAAGGTGCTTCTTAGGCTCCAGTACAGAATGTTAGACCTTGTGGGTACATCACTCTCGATAGTGTAAGTGAATACATCCATTTTTAAAAGCGTAGCAACCACAATCTACAAGGTATGAGGAGACATACCAGACGTGCTAATTATTTGCATCTGTGGTAGATAGGAGGTGTGTTCAGCTTAGGTCGAGTGTGTAGAAAGTAAGCCTCCACCTGTGCTGCAGACAAGAAAGGTGTAAGGTCGCTATTGTTCAGCTTTCAAATAGCTGTATACCACTACAGAAACTGCATGCTTCTGTTCTCTAATTTTAGACCTTAGTTAGGAATCTAACCGACTATTTATTTATGAAACAAGTGCTCTTACCCCTTCAGCTAACAAATGTGGTATCTTCAGACAAAAACTGTCTCCTCTTTTAACTTTCAGATTGCTAAGCAGCTAGACAGTGCCTCTTCTCTCAACTTTCGTATGGATACATAGACAAGATCTGCCTCGTCCTCAACTGTGTCCAGAAATCCTAACCTACAGATGGTGACACAGATATAGGTTATTATGTAAACAGAAGGTTTGTCTTCTCCCTCAGCCTTCAAATGGCTTATACAGACAAAGGCCTTCAACCTAAAATTTCGGGTAGCTACACAAAACAGGTGTCTTCCTAGCACGCTTAACGTGACTATTCAAGTAAGGTATGCTACCTTTAACTTTCATTTGACCACATAGATAGGGTCAGATTCCTCCCTAAACTTTCACATCACTACACTGATAAGGTCTGCCTCCTTACTCAACTGCCAAGTGGCTGTACAACCAGAGGACCTACCTCATCCTTCAACGTCCAGGTAGCTACGCAAAACAGAACTGTCTTCTCCACCAAGTTTGAGAAGGCTTGTACCTCAACATGGCTATACACACAGGCTATGACTCCTTCCTCAACTTTCATGTAGCCACATATACAGGCATGGATTCTTCACATGGTTACACCATTAAGGATTGCCACTTCCTCTCAACCTTCTATTAGCTACACAAACACGATTAGCTCCTACTCAGCCTTCAAGTGACTACACAGACAGACATGATAGCCCCACCAACCTTCATGTGGCTATGGGTTTGCTTTCTTCCTCTCTCTTCGAGTGGCTACACGGAGACGGTATGCCTCATCACTCCGTCACCTTTCCACGGGCTACACAGGCAGGAACTGCCTCCTATGTCAACATTCAGTTGGCTACACAAATACAGTATGCTTCCTCTCTCATCCTTCACGTGGCCACTCCAAACATGCCTGTCTCCTTCCACAATCTATCTCTGACTACACAAATATGGTCTGCTGCCTCCTATAATTTTAATGCAGCTGTACAGAAAATGTGCAACATGTTTCAACCGTAATTATATTTTCACCGAAGCCAATCTCTTTTCACATCCATCTATGTGATTGCCTTCATGGGAACGCACAGAAAGATCTGGCTCTTCCCTTTTCTTCTTGTATCAGCTACTCGGAAATGGTTTACCTTCTCCCTAAGCCTTGACATTCCGGGAACAACCTCATCCAGTTACCGAGAACAGCCTCCTCCAGTAACATTTGTGCAGTTACACAAACGGTAGATGCTTCCTGTCTCAGCCTTTACGTGTATCACAGACCAGACTTGTCTCCTTCATCAACCTTCACGTGGTGAAATAAACAGAACAGGCCTCTTTCCTCAACATTCATGTGGTAACAAAAACAGGATCTGCCTCATCCTAAATCTTCAGCTGGCTACACAAACCCTGTTGGCCTCCACTTTCAGCTTTCACACAGCTACACAGACAGGTATGCCAGCTCCACGAGCTTCCTCTCTCTCATCTTCTCTCTCATCCTCTCTCATCTTCTTGTGGTTACACAGAAAGGTTGTACTTCCTCACTTCTCTTTCTTGGGAGGGTTACACAAAAGGGGTCTGTTTCCTCACTCAACCTTCACATGGTTGTAAAAATAGGGTCTTGTTTTTCTCTAATCTTTCATGCAGCCAAACAGATAAGAGCCACCTCCTTTATATATCTTCACGGGGGTAACACAGACAAGCATCTCTTCAAGTCTCTACTAATATTGGGAATGTCTCTTCCCTCAACCTGTACGTGGCTAGACAAGCATGATACGCCTCTGCCCTTCGTGTTGCTTGAAGATGAGGCATGATATCTTCCCCAAATTTTACTTGGGTAAACAGAGAATGTCTGCCACCTCCTTCCACCTTCACATTGGGATAGAATTAGGATCTGCTTTCTGACCATCCTTCCTCCACGCAGACCTTCTTTGTCAACCTTCACGTGGTAATGGACCAGTTCAAATTCTATCCAGCTATAGAATTAGGATCTGCTTCCTCACCATCCTTCACGCACGCAGACCTTCTCTGTAAACCGTCATGTGGTAACGGACAAGTTTAAATTCTACCCAATTTTCAAGTAGCTGTTCAATCAGGGTAAGCCTTTTCCCTCAACCATCACTGGTTAAATATATAAAGATGCAAACCTATTTCCATGACCTTTTGGATTTGAGAGAATGACTGAGCAAGGAAATTAGACCCTCGACTTTTGACACCAAATGCTGAAGCCCTGCTGTGCACCCATATTGAAACGAACTGTAAGCTTATATGTATTAAATGGTTCCTGTAGCCGTTTCCTTCAGTATTGCTGAGCGATTGGCTTTTGGCCTCAAAGATCGAGGGTTCAATTACCAGCTCAGTCAGTCTGACATTAGTCCAAAAAGCAACATAAATAGGTTTTTATCTGCATCTATTGTCACAAACCAAGCCCATATGGGTTTTTCTCCTGTAGCTTCACATTGCTGCCTACATATGGTGGCCTCCTCCATAAATCTTTGTCGTATTCAGACTGGTGCTTCCTCCTCTCTCAACATGCAGGTGGCTCTCCAGACATGCCTGGCTTCTCTCTCAAGTTTCTAATGATTCCTCAGACAAGGTCGGCCTCCACTCACAACTTTGTGTCTCCAGACATTTGGGAATCAGGGTGGCGAATGGGTAGCACGACTGTCTCATGTTCTGAACACCCCGAGTTCAACCCTGACATCAGCCCAACCCCATGCATTCCAAACGTGAGGTACCCAGAAATGCTCTAGAAATCGTTCTAATTAGTGCATGTAGGTATTTCAAACAAAATTGTCTCTCTCCTTACCGGATTAACCTTTGAAGCTAAAAAGGACGCGAATTTCAATATTTCCAATCCTTTCTACTCCATACATGTCCTTAACCTTCACGTGACCTTCCATACATGCCTGCCTCCTCACACAGTCTTCATGTGACTACGTAGGAAGGGTCTGCCTCCTGTCTCAACCTTCACTTTCCTAACGAAACAGACAGTCAGGATTAAAGATAGGCTTTGTGAGAATGCAATATACGCCAATCAACGAAAGAAAGAACAACTGACCCATGAGGACGACAAACCCAGGACATCCTGCATATGAATCAGTTGGTATAGCGCACAGTAACCCAGGGATGAAGTCACATGACAGCAATTGTTCTTTCTTTCCTTCTATACGTTCTGCTTTCCTTCTTTGTTTACATCTTTCCTTCTTACTTTCTTTCTTTTTTGCTTGCTTGCTTTCTTCCGTTACCTTTTGTGAGGAGTGAATCTCATCTCAGATTTAACCGAGTCGAACCAACACACACGTTTCTGGCATGTCATGGTTCGACTTCTGGTTTGCCTTCTGGGGCCATTGTTCAACATGGCCTTCCCCCGGGTAGCTTCTTTTTTTCGTAAACTGTTCAGATAGCAAAATAGGCTATCGCCATGAAACTAGGTTAGGCTAGGTAATTAAGTCTGATTAAACGAATATTTTCTGTACACAGCTGGGTTGCATAGGGTGCTACGTAGCGGATTTTGCTGAATTGTTTACGAAAAAAAATTATGCCTCCGGGTATTGGTAACTCAACTTATTATGTTTGGGTCAATTCTTTTTATTTTCTTATTGGCATCGGGAAGATTTTCTTGACGTTGTTTTGAATTACGACAGAAGTCACTTTGGGTAACTTTTTTGGTTCTCTCTTTGGTGTCACTTTTAAAGTCGCTGTTACACATCTTTTGATAACCGGTGTTGTTCCAAGCTCTCAAAGCATACCAACGTAGCTGCTAACAAATTCGTTTTTGCAGTTGCGCTTGAAGCATTACGAAGAAAGAAACGGATAGAAAAGCAACTCCATCAAACATTAACGACAATCGAATACCACAGAGATGCTTTAACGACTGCTGTGACAGATGCAGAAGTGCTGAAGATAATGAGATCTGCATTACCAGTTTTAAACAATGTACTTCAGGATTTGTAAGTTGAAAATTAATATTTATATTTTAAATAATGTTTATTGAAAAGTTAATGCATACTATAGCTTTCACAGATGAGGAAGAACTGTACACACAGTTCTGTTCTGAACTGTATACACAGTTCTGAACTGTTCAGTTCTGTATAACCTGTTGAGTGCCGTTTTGAGGAAGAACTGTATACACACCCCTGAGAAGAGAATTGCGCTATCAGGTGGTATCTAGTTGCGAAGGGGATTGGGGGAGAACTACAAATACCTCCACCTTTTTTCCAATATAGTAGTTGACTTTATTCTTGGGTATTTATGTCCACATTCACAAAATGTGTAGTGCCATCGTCAGTGTATTTTTAATGTACTGTATCGAGCATAATTTGTGGTAAAGGCTGTTATTATTAAACTTTGTCCTGTAATAGGTTCTAGCCTGTGATAACTTACATAGTCTATATTGTGAGTTTCAACGATCAAGCAGACATTGTATGTATAATTATGAAAATGTGCTTTGCTTTCGTATTAATAAGCTACCTCACCCTTAATAACAGAAAAGGTTTAATAGAAAGATATAATAGCAAATATCAAGATAATAGAGGTGGGATGGGTCAGTGGTCACAGGTCCACATGTTTTTTGAGTTAGTCATTGGGTCTGAAGCTTTTGACCCAATTTTTATCCACAACCCAATAACCCAATGTGACCTACCCGTCCCAAAACAACCCAGTGACCCAAATGACCCACTGACTTGCAAAGTCTGGTTTCTGATGAAATACATAGCAGAAAATATGCTGTCAAAATCCAAAACTAAAGCGTACACGAAGCATTCGTATCTTTATTTTTCCGCTTTTAAATCTTGTTTTGCCTTCTTAGCACACCAACCCTCTGCTGCAAGTAGATGTTTGCGCCTTTTGAGTTACTTATGAGACTGACTGATCTAGATGGAAACAGCGCAAGTTACGTACATAATTTAATTTTTTTAATGGAATGTTCTAATCCAACTGATCAAGGCTCAATTCAATGTTGGGATGTTTGTTATGGTGTTTGAAGGAAATAGCCAATACAGACGGCACAAGAAAAAACGTAACTGGGTGAGTCACATTAAGTGGGTCAAACTTGGTTATTGGATCAAGTCGGGTCTGTGGTTCAAAGAAAATAATTAGGACAGTGGATCGTGGGAAAAAAAATATGACCCATCACCTCTGTAATCTGGTCTGTTCTTCCCCTCACACTAGTTACAACGGTAGTACATTGGCACTCTACAGTATATTGCCACTTGTGATTAGGCCTTTGTACTTCAATTTGTGCTATCGAATATACTGTAAGGCATCCTTGGGTACCTAAGCAAAACCAAATTAGGCCCAATATGGGAAGTCATAATAACTTAATAAAATCCTAAGAAGAACACTTGATGCCCTATAGGAGCAATCAGATGAACTAGCAGTGTTCTCTCCTTAACATGTTCTATCCTAAATCTAGCCATTTCTTGATAATAGTTGACATTCTTTACAGTACACATAAAGAACATCATGCTTTCTTCCCTACAGATGCCTAAAATTGTTCTCTGATGCAGTGTTCTCTCCCTAGCATGTTCTCAAATATGATAATAGTTGGCATTCTTTACAGTATAAAAAGAACATCATATTTCTCCCCCAGTGATGCCTAAATTGTGCTCTGATGCAGTTTCGTTTCCCTAAAATGTTCTCAAACGTGATAATAGTTGCCATTCTTTACAGTACAGAAATAACGTTATGTGTTCTCTCCCACTGATGCCCAATGGTGCTCTGATGCAGTGTTCTCTCCTTAACATGTTCTCAAATGTGATAATTGTTGACATTCTTTACAGTACAGAAAGAACGTCATGCTTCCTTCCCCACTAATGCCTAAATTGTTCACTGATGCAATGTTCTCTCCCTAACATGTTCTCACCTAAATCTAACCGTTTCTTGTTATTCTTTACAGTGCAGAAAAAAATGTCATAATATCTTCCCCAAATGATGCCTACATGTTGGAAACTACAACCCGGAAAAAAATTAACATTTGCTTTTTATAATGTGTTTTAGGAAGACAGATAATACACAAGATCAGATAGACTTACAAATGGAGACTGCCTTTGGAGCAGAAGTGGATTATGATGAGGTAAATATTTGGATTCACATTGCATTGAAGCGATTCGCGCATTCTCTACAGGTAATTTTTTTTATTTATTTTGGGTTGCCAAAACTCAGGATAGAGACTGGCTGCTACTTACAGCGCCATGTTAGCGTATCAGGAGAAACCACAACATAGCTAGAGAAAATTAGGCAGTGTGGTCACTGTTGGAGATTTTAAAGATCATTTATGCCTTGGACAGCTTTTCCCTAACCAATGTTTTAGTGCTTAGAAATGCTGGAAACGCTAAAGGCGATTAATATTTACTTGTGAAATTGCATATGCTCACTTTCTCTGTTTCTTGCACTGGGTGATCAACAAGTGGAATGCTCTCCACACTGTACTTTTACTGGCTGCAAATTGAACAGTGGAAGGTCAACTATAATGCAAAACCTGTTCCCCTGAATCATTTCTTATACTTTTAGGTCTATGCTTGATACTAGTACCATTGTTTGTATTGTTTTGTAATGAAGACTGAAGTGCTAAAGGGGCTAGTCCTTAAAGTGAAAGAATAGTAATATTCTTGAAATTATGATTCTGCTATAAACGAAACAAGATCTATATATTTCGCTTAGAAGCAGGCTTAGTTCAGGAGCAGAGCTAAAAGGATTGTTAGGGATTAGGATTAAACAAAGCTTCAATAATCAGCAAGAGGGCGAGCGGGCTCATTCTTCCCACGGTAGCAAAGAAAAAGGGCGAGCGGCCGACAATGTCTATAACAATCAGAAATACTGCTGGCTGTTACAGCCGAGTTTAATAGTTTCAAAGATGGGCCCTGTAACTATCACAAAGAGGGCGAGCGGGTTCATTCTTAGCACGTAGCAAAGATAAAATAATGACCGCCCGACAATGTTAACGATTGTGTCTTGTAACAATCAGTAACAAACTACATATTGCTTTAATAATGTTAGCTCTTAGAACCGACTTGAAAAAAGACATTTACTTCCCTAAGAAAACAAAACAGCAGGGGTTCCAAGGGAGGAGGAGCAGGGATGGGGGGGGGGGGATATTCAGACCACACATGGTGGGTGGGGGGAATCGAACCGTACAGTGGGAGAATGTGGGGGAGGGTAGTTCAGAGGAGGAGACGAGAGGGGGAGGGGACCTATATCATTTTCATTTCATGCTGCCCAGCAAAATATTTTGCTCAGGCATGCGGGAACCGGCTAGACCGGCGTATGTTACACCAGGGGTACAGCTAGTTTACTTTAATGGATCTAAACCTTATTATGTTCTCTACATTTTCAAAATTATGTTAGATTTTAATTCCTCTTTTTTTATGGTGCTTTAAGGGATGGTACATAACTTTTTCCCAGGCACCAACTTGTTTTATCCATCAACGACATTTGCAACTTTACGCATTGTCACCCCACCTCATGGGCATTCTGTTCATTCAAAGCAAACAAAGCTGAAAACAAACAAGAAATATACAAAACAAAAGGATACAGAACAAAGTCATTGCCTTCAAGAAAACTTAAATGACAAAAACCTAAAGATATAACTTTACTGACAATAAAACATATTGCTACTGGAATGGTAACAGTTAGGTCCAAATAATAATAATGACTTTATTCAGAGAGTGTTGCTGAAAAGTCCTTGTATGGCTTTACGTTTGGATTAATTTCACAATCAAAAAAACTAATACATACACATAAAAATTAAATACACATTGGGAATATATAATCAATTAGGGACATAAAAAACAAACCAAAAATAATAGTAAACTTGGTTTTCAATTAGCCACTCTTTTATTTTATGTTTGACTAAAGTGTAGTTAGTTAAATCAAGCAATTTTGATAGAAGTAAATTGAAAATCGTCGAAATATTTATTTTTTGAGCCATAATTATTTTTAGTCAGTGGAATCTTGAACCTTATTGTTTTGTCACGAAGGAAACTCATTTTAAGTTAATCTTTTAAGCTTGAAATCATTGCAAAGGTAATTTCTTTGTACAACAATAAAGTTTCTCATTTTAGTTACTTTTAAAATTCTGTGTTCCTTAAATAATTCTCTTGTAGATTTGTAGTGGTTTTCTAAACACTTTGATGACATAATTAATATAAAGACAAGTTTATCTCATTTTATTATGCATGACTATCGATTAGGGTTTGTTTTGTAACTGCAGAAAGTATTTGTTACACTTTGAGGACTTTTCCAATACAGGATGAGTTAATGAAGGAGCTCCAAGGATTAATGGATGAGTTGTTTTCAGAAGATACGGTTCAGAATCCAGCTTTCAACAATCATCCAGCTGTCGACACTCGTCCAGTTGTCGAAAATCGTCCAAATTCTCAAGTAGCAGGAACCACAAAACGTGGTGAGTATGTATTATGGCAATCTAGTCTTTTATACAACTTTTATTTGACCTCAAAATAAGACAATAATCTTAATGATGACGGTTAATAGATGAGGACTGAAATCATCTGCAGGGACTGTAGCATTTAAAAAAATCAAAATTCAGTTGGAATTCCCTAGCAAGATTATCCATGTGTCTTCTGGCACCACAGCTTTGGTTGAGAGCACAACAAACCTCCGTAGTATAACCTTAAAGACTTTTTAAATCCTTAGTTGATCCTGACTCGGAAAACTGTCTTCATCTCTGCCTATAGGGCTGCTTACAATCAAGTTCCGTTAGAAGAAATCCTCCAGGTTGCCTCACGGAAGTGTAAGTCAACCTTCACTACCATCGAGACATATCCTCCCCAGCAGCTGCTTTTGTCTTTCTTCCCTCAGACCACTCTCTGTACATCAGAAGATCCAATTTACAAACTAACTCAGGAGGCGACGACGTCAACTACCCACCATCCAGTTTGTCAAAGTCCCTAACATACAAAAATGTAATGTGACATTTCAGGTATAATGTGGTACTCTGAGATAAAAACATGTCATTTACCATTCTCCAGCCAGAATTGGTAAATCTGTTTTTATTTCCAGAATGCTTACGCAATTACCCACCCTGCCTCCCCTCATTGTTGCCACTGACTGTGAGCCTACACAATAAAGATGACTTGTGCAAGCTCGACACTCTGGGATTGGGTACATTGGTGTAATGGATGCAAATATTTTTAACTCTTTCAGGAATTTTCGTCATAAGCAGAAGATAAAGGAAAAATTTAATAAGGTAGGTATCTAGGGATAAAAATAAATTGTGGCTGGGGAACAAATCACGTGTTTTTACTGTCGTGATGAAGCCGGTCGTAGCTACCTGCCATGGTTGTTGCGTCCTGATCCATGTATGTATGATCTGGTTGCTAATAACATGTGCCTCGCCTTCCTGGTTTCCTGCAGACCACCCCGGACCTGCAGCAGTGGTAAAGTGTCGAAGTACGATAGCCTAAATCCTGATTATCCATCCAAGACCCTCAAGCGCTTAGGCTCAGACTCCGATATGAATTTTGGATTTGTGTCTGTGGTCAACTTCTCCCATGCTGCCTGAACAGTCTACAGGTGTGTTAAAACAATGGCCTTCGATTCATCCTCGGCCTTCCGACTTGGAGTAGTGCAAATGATCTCTTCGTGTCTGTAAGGGTGCCATCCTTTAGGGAACTGCAAAGGATGCACACCTACTCTTTCCTTTGTCGGGCGCATACTTCCAACAACCCTCTTTTTCGCAGTGTCATTGACTGTTGCTGTCCCTCGACAAGGATGTATTCTGTCATGATGGTGGAATCTCCTGTGCTGGAATGACACGGACTGAAATGGCTTGTATCCTGCAGCCTTGCTTGAATAGGTTTATCTCCACTACAGTTCCCCTTTTGTTTTGTGATTTAACTGATGGATTCTGAGGATATGAAGTAACTGAATAAATAAATAAATAAATTAATTAATTAATTAATTAATTAAATAAATAAATATTGAGTAATTTCCAATCGTTCTTTTGATATAAAGGCTTTTATTCCAAATACAGCCATACGTCAATATACGCTGGTGGTCATGTTGGCTTACAACCTACGTCATCATCAGTGCCATAACAGAGACAATTAAAGTACAAAAATACCGCTGGAATTTTTTTTTTATTTAGTTACAACAACACTCCATATTCTTATTAATGACTAGTTTGAATATACAGGTTACTAGCTGGTAACCCTTCTAAGGACGGCATGCACCCGTCAGTGCCCCATCGGTATGTACACATTGGTGGATTCCTCTACACGAATTACAGAAGCTGCCACTTGCGAGCTATTTCTCAGGTGGGATTGCTGTGGTTGACAATGATACTTTATTTGCTTACGGTATAATAATGTAGGTAAATTAAAAATTAACCTGTCATGACAATTAGCGCCTAAACCAAAATAAAGTCAACTGTTTAAATAACCAATTACGGCGCTGATGGTTCGCTAAATTTCACCCATTGGCATCAGCAATGGTGATTAGCTTCGTATATTTTCCGAAGGTTTGGACGATTGGTTTTTACTCCAAATAAAGCATATTACTAGAAGCAAGAATTTTTGCTAGAAAGAATGCTATTAGAACGCACAAATGTGTTCGATTTTAGCTCCATCCAGTTAATGCTGAGTATTAAACACTACCTTTAACAAATAGTACATCCTTGGTTCAGGGGCGTAGCGAAGGCCAAAAATTGGAGGGGGGGAATCAGACAGATGTGCCGACTTTTCCCTAGAAGCTAGGGGGTCTGGGGGAGCGCTGTTAGCTCCCCCAGTGGGGTCCGGGGCAGAGCCCCGGAAGCTTTTGATTTATCGTAATTTCATTAGGCATTTTTGGTCATTTTATGCAATCTGCCAGCACAATTGCAAACTGTTTAATTCATTTCATTAAGTGGCTGACATGCTCGACCATTAATACTAAACAGTCATAAGAAAACATAGCAACCCATAAGACATATGTATGCCTATATCATTCAACCCTGGTTACGAGTGTCCATCTATTTCTACTACTCTTGCACACATTATTGGTGACGTTCCTTACTATCGCGATATTTTTTGGGGGCAAATAAAAAAATAAGTAGTCTGCCTTATTTTACAAAATTTTATCAACGAAACCAACCAAGAGTGGGAGACTTTTTTTTTACGTGTTTTAAAATCTGTATTTTATAAAAAGCGCGCCAAAAAACTTCGTTTATTATGATACAAACTTTTACACTTTATATTTTGTTTTTCTTTCCTTTTTCTTGTATTCCTTGCGTTTTTTTCTTGTGTATGTGATCTAACATAATTTTATTCTGAGTGCGAAGATTAGCTATCAATAAATGGTTTAACACTACGAAGGGTGCGGACTACAGTTTCGTTTCACTTCAACAACCGGATATAACAAATAATAATAATAATAAAAAAACAACGCAACGAAATGATTGCATGCACCAAAGGTGGAATGCCGCGTGCTGAGGGTGAGCTTTTGACATGTGGGTGGTCCTGTAACCAGGGCGTAGACGTTTGAGTTAGGTTAGGTTAAGCTGTAACATAAGAATTTTTTTGCCCCTAGCTCATGGTTGCTGCCTTTTATAGACAGATCTGGCTGAAACAGATCTACTTCACCTCAAACGAAAAATGATAGAATCACACCGTTCGCATAAACAGTGTCTCCTTTGCCGAGTAGTGTTCTCATTCCAACCAGAAAGGCTGCCAAGCTTCTAGTCCCAACAATCGCGATCACTCAGTCGAAGCTAAACCTCACAAGAATACTATAAAATCAACACCTAAAACACCCCAAAACCAAATAAAAAATATAAAAAATCGTGGTTATGAAGAGATGTAATTTAATAAAAGCAAGCACCTTTAAGTTCAAAATTTAGTTCATCCACTTAAAGAAACTGCTAGTGAAATGATCCAATCTTTAAAAATAAACAGAGGTACATTAGTGAGTGATTTAAAAATTGTATCAAGTTTTCTTTTTTATTATTTATTTTGATTTTTATGACACGAAGTACAAATTACTTGTTTGTGTCAACAACAAAAAAAGTCGATGTCTAACCTAAACATAGAAATCGAATACAAACTGGTTGTATTATATTTCTCGCAACAAATAAAAAGGTTAAGCTTCATGCACAGTGTATTCCCGATTCGCCGAACCCCGTTTTACCGAATCAACCAATTCTTTAAAAATTTAGTATTGAAGAAGTTAAAGATGCATTCCTAATTGGGAAATACGGGACGGAAAGCCAATGGGCTCGAGGTTGGTTTAATAAATACGGATGCAAACCTATTTACGTTGCCTTTTGGACTTATATGACAGACTGCCTCAGCAGGGAATCGAACGCGGGACCTTTGAAATCCAAGGGCGGTACCCTGCTGAGGCAGTCTGACATATAAGTCCAAAAGGCAACGTAAATAGGTTTGCATCCGTATTTATTTTCCTAATTGGGAGGCATTTTGGATTATATGTGGTATCTGATGTTATATGTTTAGCCGCAGCGAGTGCGGCAGCATAAGAAAGGCACGTCATTTTGGAAGAAAATATTATTCGGCAAAACGGGATTACAAGGCAAATGATAGTCAAGTTAATTATGGGAAAGAAAACAATATTAAAGAAGTTGTTGTCATTTCAATAAGACCGGTAATTTTTGGTCATTGTGCCGATTAAATAATTTACGTTTCATTCGAGTAAAAAAATTATTGCACGTACTACTCTAGCCGTTATTGTTGGCCAATTGAAAATAAGCATCAGCGAAAATTATACCATAGAATAATGTAGTACAGTAAACCATCTTTATGCACTTACGTTTCATTCCAGTGACGTGCCTCGGATTCGAACTGGCACTCCAGTCCATCACCAGATCCCTGGTATAAGGATGACTTACTTTGTATTTATTTAATTATTGCCGACATCATTAATTTAATTCATTTTCTCCCTCTGCTTAAACCTTCAACAAGATCTGCCGATTTTTCTTGTTCTTTTTCTTAGCTTTGGCCACTGTAAATGGGTTTTCAGGTGCTCCAGCAAGCTTCAGCCTTACTTTGGTGCCGCTGTTGCGTCTCCTTTCCTGTATTTTTCGGTAATCGTCATCAAACGTTTCACTCTGCATTTTAAACACACTGACTGAACACACTGACTGAATGACCCTTGGTTGGGATGTAGTCGCTGGTATAGGGGAAGTGCCGAATGCGTTTGAGGGTGTGGAGGGAGGTGAAGTGGGTACAATAATTTCCTCGTAGGTGGGTTACAAACCCATTAAATGTCACAGATAATGCTGCCTGAAGAAATGTAATATACCGTCTTTTTCCTCATGTGCGACTATTGTATTGGAAGCAAGCACGTGTTATACCGTAACGTAGTTTTTGGGGGAAAAAAGGTTTTCAGCAACACATTTTTGCCGACGAGGCTCAAAATTGCCGACTTTTCGTGCAACTTGCCAACATTGGAGCCCCTCCATAACCCCACGTGCCGACGCCCCTGCCTTGGTTTATCATTCAAAGTTGATGAAGAATTGACAGAGCTGATCGCTATATTACCGTTGCGATGCGATGGACCCACCGTTCGCTGCATATTGATCCTCACTCTTTACAATGACACGTTACATAGCCAGTAGTAAGCAGACAACAATAAAACAAGACTGTTTTATTGTTGTCTGCTGTACTGGCTTACTACTGGCTATGTACATTGGCTTCAGTCAACGTGCAACATATAACTAGTTAGTCACTTTAGTTTATTATAAACGTGAACACAATCATAAATTGATACGCCTTCAACGGATAAAACTAAAGTTAAAAGAAACAAAGTCAAGATAAACATTTATAGTTTTAAGGTAATAATTAATTTGTGGCAACTTGTGCCTATAACAATACTCAAATTGCAACATTACTTCTTACAGTCATCCCAAGATTCGTAACAAAAGCAGTGATTCAGTACCTGCGTTCAATCGCAGAACAGTTAGCAAAAATACAAGAAATTTCAAAGAAAATGATTGACAAAGAATTGGCAACAGCTCGCGAAGCTGGAACAAGAAATAAGAGAGGTAAGTAGACGGGTATTTGCTTTTTTTTATCTTCTATCTGCAGTTTCATTTCTCTTCGTTTAATGATTTAAGGATCATCTTTGCTTCGAGCTACACAGACAGGTATGTCAAGACAAGTGTGTCAGGTTCACCAACCTTCATGTGGCTGCAGAGAGAAGCTCTGCTTCCACTGCCATCTTCTTGTGGTTACACAGAAAGGCTGTATCTCCAGTATCTTTCTTGGATGGCTTACACAAAAGGGTTCTGCTTCATCCCTCAACCTTCAGATGGCTGTACAAACATGGCCTGGTTCTCCTCTTATTTTTCGTGTAGCCACAGAGACAAGATCCACCTCCTCTATATACCTTAACGGGGTAACACAGACAAGTCTGTCTTCACGTCGCTACACTAGAAGGATATGCCTCCTTCTAAACCTTTACTTGATTATGACAAATAGGGTATGCCTCTGCCCTTTATGTCGCTAAACAGATGAGACCTGCCTTCTTCCCCAAACTGTAAGTACATAAACAAATAGGGTTTGCAACCTCTCTAATTTTGTGTGGCTAGACAAATATGGTGTGCCTCTGCCTTTCATGTTGCTAGGCAGATGAAGCTTGCTTCCTTTCCCAAACTTTACTTGGATACACGTACAAGGTCTGCCGCCTATGTCAACCTTTATGTAGCTATACAAATTGGAGCTGCATCCTCGCTCACTCTTCTTGTACCCAGATCATCTCTATCGACCTTCATGTGTAACAGACAAGTTTAAATTCTATATAACTTTCACAGAGTTGTTCAAGCAGGGTAAGCCTTCTCCCTCAACCCTCACATGGCGAAATAGCAAATACTGTATATGCCGATGCAAATCTATTTCCATGGTCTTTTAGACTTGAATGTCAAGACTACATGAGCGAGGGAATTGATCTCTCGATCTGTGACACCAAAGGCTGCAGCCCTATTGTGCAGCCATATTGGCATGGATTGTAAGCTTATGTGTGTGTTAAATGCTTCGTATAGTCATTCTTTCAAGCTATGTTAGTATGGATGAGTTTTAGGGTTTTGGCCTCAAAGGTCGACGGTTCAATTTCACGCTCAGTTAGTGTGACATAACAGAAATAGGTTTCCATCTGTATCTATTGTCACTGACCGAGCCCATTTGGGTTTTTGTCATGTAGCTTCACATGGTTGCCTCCTCCGGAAACTTTCATCTTATGACTAGACAGACTGCTACTGCTGCCTCCACTCTAAAGATTGAACTGGCTACCCTACACGTGGCTGGTTTCTCTCGCAACCTTCATGTGATTGCACAGACATGGTCAGCCTCCTCTCTCAACTTTGTGTCCCTACTCCAGACATTTGGGGGATCAGGGTGGTGAAAGGGTAGCATGACTGTGTCATCTGCTGTAGACCCCGAGTTCAATACTGACGTAAGACCTCTGTGCTTCCCAAAAGAAAAGGTGCCAGAAAAACTCTAGTAATCATGTCATTTGGAGCATGTATGTATTCGTAACGAAATTGTTCCTCTCCTTCCCGGGTTAGAATAGAGCATGAATTAAAATATTTCCAATCCTCTCTACTCCAGACATGTCCACAACCTTCATGTGGCCACTCAGACATACCCACCTCATCTAACAACCTTCATGTGACTAAGCAGAAAGGGTCTACCTCCTCTCTCAACAACACTTCTGTGTAACCACAAGAAGATGCCGGTGGAAGCAGATTCTCTATGTAGCCATATGAAGGTTGGTGAATCTGGCACACTTGTCTTGACATACCTGTGTGTGTAGCTCGTAGCAGACAATCAGGATTAAAGATTGGCCTTGTCGGAATACTACACACACTAATTTTAGAAAGAAGGGACAATTACCCCGAGTGGGAGACAAACTCAGGACATCCTGCATATGAAGCGGTCGGTATAGTAACCGACTGCCCTGGGATGGAGCCTGATCAGGGCAATTGTTCTTTTCTTTCCTTCTTTCTTTCATATTTTCCCTTGGTCCTTTCTTTCTTCCTTCCTTCTTTTCTTCCTTCTTCCTTTGTTCCTTCCTTCTTTCTTTTTTTCCTTTCTTTCTGTTCCGAGCTTTGAATGTATACCAACGTAGTTGCTAACAAATTCATTTTTGCAGTTGCGCTTGAAGCATTACGAAGAAAGAACCGGCTAGAAAAGCAACTCCAAAATACATTAACGACAATCGAATACCACAGAGATGCTTTAACGAATGCTGTGACAGATGCAGAAGCACTGAAGATAATGAGATCTGCATTACCAGTTCTAAACAATGTACTCCGGGATTTGTAAGTTTAAAAATTAATTTTTCTATTGGAAATAATATTTATTGAAAACATTCATACTATAGATTTTGAAAATCACAAGAACATGGAACGAGTAATCGGCTGCTTAGTTGAAAAACCATCCAAATCCATGCATGTATGAGGACCAGCCGAAGGGAACGAAGAAATTAGCCAATTAATTAGTTGCTACTACTACAAGGATTTAGGGTAGCTTTTTCAGGCATTTTAAAATAAGGTGCGAGCAAAACAACTGTGACACAGTACGAACCAAGAAAACTCATTGTTCGTTCTTGAATCATCACAGTCATGCTTAACTTAACCGTCTGATGAAGTTGGACGTAATACTAGTTAAATATTGAGGCACAGTTGTCCCCTTCGTGTTGATGACTAACACGTTTCTGTGTCTTAATGCGACAAACAAAGAACAGTCTCTCCATGGATTAAACAAATCCTGTAACGGTCACTGCATGGAAGGGAAATACCCGATTCCAAAAGTCTCATCCCGAAAACGTAACACAACATTCACAGCCTACGGTGGAAAAGCCAGGGTCAAATAAATACATATAGTTTGCTTCCATACGCATCAGTTTTCCGACTAGGGTTATTTTGTTCTTGGGGAAATTTGATATTTTCTTGTTTTCTGTACTGTTTTGAGGAAGAATTTTTCAAACTGTTTAAATTTATGTGAATCCATGGGGAGAGAATTGTACTGTCAAATGGTTGTGCTATCTAGTTAGTTGAAGAAGGCCTTACAAAAATTTGTACGTACAACTATCGTCAGTGTATTTTATACATGGTATCTGCCATAATTTGTGGTAAAGGCTTTAATTGTCAAACTTTGTTGTTTAATTGGTTCTTGCCTGTGATATCTTGTATTAGTAAAGGCCTTTGCCACAAGGTTTGACTTCAACATCCCATGTTAAAGCCGAAATGTTGACGCTTAATATCTCCGCCGTCCGTGAATATTTTTCGATTACATTTGATACGTAAGCTCTGTTGGAATTGGTTAACAAGCATACGGCACCAAAATTCATTAAAATCTATCAAAGCAAATCTGAAATCTGGACTTAAGCTGAAATTCTACAGGGTAACGTCACTTGTGCTTAGGCCAACATTCGTGTGTGGCCTTTTTATATCAATTTTTGTTACCATATATACTGTAAGCTTTCTTAGGCACCTAAGCAAAACCAAATTACGCCAAATATGGGAAGTAATTTTTCCGTCGTAGAGCACAGAATGGCAAGAAAATCACAAGTAGAACACTAGGTACCCTGCAGGTGCAATCAGGTGAACTAGCAGTGTTTCCTCCTTAATATGTTCTCTCCTAAATTTAGCCATTTCTTGATAATAGTTGACATTCTTTACAGTGCAGAGAGAACCTCATACTTTCTCACCCACTGATGCCTAAATTATTCACTGATACAATGTTCTATTCCTAATGTGTTCTCTCCAAAATCTAGCCATTTCTTGGTTATAGTGTGCATTCTTTACAGTACAGACAGAACGTCACGCTTTCTCCTGCACTAATGCCTAAATTACTCACTGATGCAGTGTTCTACCCCTAACATGTTTTCTCCAAAATCTAACAATTACTTGATAATAGTTAACATTCTTTACAGTGCATAAAGAACGTCATGCTTTCTCCCTCACTGATGCAGTGTTCTATCCCTGACTTGTTCGATCCAAAATCTAGCCATTTCTAGACAATAACTGACATTCTTGACATTACAGAAATAACGCCATGCTTTCTACCCAACGTAGCCTAAATTATTCACTGATGTAGTGACCTATCCCTAATATGTTCTCTCTAAAATATAGCTATTTCTTGACAATAACTGACATTCTTTACAGTACAGAAAGAACGTCATGCTTCCTCACCCACTGATGCCTAAATTTGGGAAACTACAACCTGGGTTAAGATTAATATTGCTTTTGATAATGTGTTGTAGGAGGGCAGATAATACGCAAGATCAGTTAGACCTCCAAATGGAAATTGCCTTTGGAGTAGAAGAGGATTACGATGAGGTAAATATTTGGATGCACTTCCACTGAAGGGATGCGTGCATTCTCTATAGGTAGTTACTATTTTATGTTGGGTTGCCAAATGTTGGGACAGAGACTAACTGCTACTGGTGGCACCATGTAGCACAACATAGCTTGAGAAAATTAGGCAGCATAGTCACTTTTGGAGATCTTTATAATAATCTTGGAGGCTGGCTAAAAGTAAGGCTAAAAGGAAATTCACTTCTCCCCTCCTCGCGCCCGCATTGAAAATGCACTCTCCCACTCTACCTGCATGGAAACAGGAGCCAGGCATGAGTGGTCGATGTGATGATGTGAATTTTCATCCGGATGAAGTTAAAAAAGACCTAAAACTCATTAAAGAATAGTCATGCCTGATGGTGACCTGATGGTTTCTCTGCCCACTTTTACAGGGAACTACTAAATGAAAATTATATACCCTTAACTTATCTTTTCAATCTGTCGTTTAATTGTAGTACCTTGCCTGCAATTTGGAAAACAGCACGTGTAGTACCTATTTTCAAAAAAGGATATTCGACTGATCCCGCATATTATCGACCTATATCCCTCACGTGTGTTCCTTGTAAAATAATGGAAAAAATTATTCGGTGTAAAAAGTTAACTTTCATAAACTCGCAAAATATTCTACGCAATGATCAGTTTGGTTTTGTTGCGGGAAAATCAACAAGCTTACAGTTAGTCAAGGTTCTCAATGACTGAACAGAATCTATGGATTCTGGCGTCCCTGTGGATGTTATTTTGATTGATTTTGCGAAGGCTTTTGACTCTGTTATCCATTCAAAATTGCTTGCAAAGCTGAAATTGTATGGCTTTAGTGGAAAACTCTTTGCATGGATTAGTGATTTTTTAATTGGGCGTACCCAATACGTGGTTGTTGGCACATCAAATTCGGATGACGTCAGTGTAATTAGTGGTGTCCCACAAAGATCCATCCTGGGTCCTCTCTTTTTTATTTTATACCTTAACGACATGACTTCTACTGCAGATTCTGTTGCTTTAAATAAGTTTGCAGATGATGTTAAGACACACTCCAGAGTGAAAACTGATCACGAAAAAAATGAGTTAATAAATACCCTTGTTAGCATTAACGAGTGGGCGTTCAAATGGCAGTTGTCTATTTCTGAAAGAAAATGTTCTATCTTTCGAACTCGATTTAAAAATCCTGGTGCCCCATATATTCTGTCAAACCAGCAGCTGCCCGTTGTAAATCCTATTAAGGATTTGGGCATGTGGTTTAACTCAGATTTGAAATTTACTACTCTTTGTAACAAAATTGTTACGCAAGAGGCAACGTTGGCTATGATTCGACGTACTTTCACATCGTGTGATGTTAAATTATTAACCTAGGCTTTTAAGGTGTTTGTGCGACCAATCCTGGAATATGCAAGTTCTGTTTGGTCTCCACATTTATTGGGAGATATTGATAATGTTGAATCTGTTCAGCGAAATTTCACCAAATACTTGTTTTGGATGAAAAATAAATCCTACGCTGAACGTTTTGCAGTCCTTAAGCTGGAATCATTGGAATATCGCCGTCTTGTGGCTGACTTGACTTTTCAAATCCTGTGTGGTCACGTTATTTCCCAGCTGATTGTTTTTTTTACCTTGTGTGAAGGTGACCGAACACGTGGCCACTCAAAAAAGCTGCTTGTTGCTCGGGCAAGGCGTGATTGTAGAAAGTTTTTCTTTGCTAATCGCGTGGTAGCTGTTTCGAACTCTCTACCTGGTGATGTTGTTGAGGCGTCCTCACCTGCTGTTTTTAAAGCTAAACTTAAACAATGTGATCTTCACAAATTTTTAAGACGGTCGTTCTGACAATATCATACTCTGGTAGATTCTGCTTTTTTTAAACCCTTTTTTTAACCTGTCATATGCCGTTAGCCACCAGGCCTTTTCACCTTTTAGTTAATTCAGGCTGGGTGTTAGTGACACTTTGGTGTCCTTCTCTGCCCTGTGCACTTTAGATGCGAAAAATATGTTATCAATAAAGGTTCAATCTGACAAGTCGTCGGGCCGAACAATCACTTCTCCCCTACTCGCGCCCGCATTGCAAATGCGCTCTCCCATTCTACCTGCATGCAAACAGGAGGCAGGCATGAGTGGTTGATCAATCTGACAAGTCGTCGGGAAGAGTGCCAGAAAAATGTCCTGGGAAATGCGTCCGTAAACTTAATTCATGACCGGCCCCGTCCATAGCACAGGCTTCCTCTAGTTTTAAAGATAATTTATGCCTTGGACAGTGTCTCCTCAACCAACATTTATGTGCTTAGACATGCTGGATACACTAAAGATGACTCATTTTTAATTATGAAACTGCATGCGCTCACCTTGTGTCTTTGTCTCTTTCTTGCACTGGGTAATCGACAAGTGGATTGCACTCCAAACTGAGCTTTTTTAAGTGCTGCATTATATTAAACAGTGGAAGGCCACCTGTAATGCGAAACTTGTTCTCCCGGATCATTTCTTATATTTTTAGATCTTAACCACGAGTCTCATTTTATCGTATGGTTTTCTAATGAAGACTGAAGTACTAAGAGGGCTAGTGCTTAAAGTGCTTGAATAATATTCTTGAAATAATGATTCCGCTATAAATGAAAGAAATATTTGCTTAAATGGGCCTAAACCTTATAATCATTTTCAAAACCCTGTCCAACTTCAATTCCTATTATTTTTATTGTTGCTTAAAGGATGGTTCGTTTCCTCCTACCAGTCACCAACGTTTTTTACAGGTTTCCTTTTCCTAGAATAAGCCATCAACGACATTTGCCTTACACATTGTTAGCCCATCTTACGAGCATTACGTGCATAAAATGTTTAAAACAAATAAAATATATGCAGAAAAAAAGGTATAGAAGAAGGTCATTGACTTAAAAAACTTAAAAAGACAAATACCTAAGTTCTACAACTTTACTTACAATAAAACTTATTACGTATGGAGTGGTAACAGATAGTAAGCCTGTTGGGTTTGGTGACGTATTTAATATTAACAGAAGCTTATCACACTTTGTTAAGCTTGAGTATTGATTAAGGTTTCTTTTGTAACTGCGAAAAAGATTTGTTACACATTGAGCACATTTTTCATGTCATTTTAGGATGAGTTAATGAAGGAGCTGGAAAGACTTTTAAATAGTTGTGAAGCTGTCAGTAATCGTCCAGTTGTTGTCACTCATCCAGTTGTCAACGCTCGTTCAGCTGTCGACACTCGTCCAACTGACCATAGTTGTCCAGCTGTCTACAGTGTTCCAAATTCCCCAGTCGCAGAACCCAAAATACCTGGTTAGTATGTATTCTAGTTTTTTGTACAACTTTTATCTGACCTCGAAACAAGGCAATGATATTAATGAAACGGGAAGCAATTGCATCTCCCTTCTTCCCTACCTCTCTTGCCCTGCCTTCTGACTGTCTTTCAGTGTCCGCAAACTAAAACTTTTACCTAAGCGAAATATACGTATAGATGATTAATGGATGAGGATTGAAATTATCTGCAGCAACTGTGTAGCATTTTTTTTTTTGCAGTACAGTAATTTACAAAGACTACCAGTTTTTGTGGCAAAAACGTAAAACTGTAGTATTTACATGCTCGCTGCAGCAAGTTAGGTAAACAGTACTAAATCACAGTGCAATATAACCTCGATATTCGAACTAATTTTGGCTGAGGGAGGAGTGTTCGTATAATCTCGTTGTTGGAATATTCCATTTACAGCAAAGCAGAGAAAACATTGTTTTTCCGAAGCCAATTTAGTAATGATACCATTTGATATGCTCAGACCAGTAGTTCCAGGCTACTCATTTGGAAATGTGTCGTAAAATTAAATGTAAATGCCAATCATTTCCCATTTATAACTTTGAATAATTAACGAAGGATAATTGTCATACGTAGCCAATTAAACGCCCATGGCTTGTTAAAATTGATACGATAAAAAAAAGGAGGGAGGGGAGCCATAAAGTTGTAATTTTTTGAATGATCTCATAATCACAGACTTTCCATGATGGAGTGTACACGCTGGAGTAAACACGCTACCTAAAGATTTCATTAAATGTGTGAAGCATTTAGTAAATTTTTCCACTGAAAAACCACTAAGGGGATAAAACGTTGATTTCCTTAAATGTATGAAGCTTTTAACTAATTTTTATTAGAAAAATGATTTTAAAAAGGGGGAGGGGCTGTAACTGCTTTATTTCATGGATTCTCACCATAAAGCATTTTAGGCGGGGGGGTGGACCGTAACTTTGCCAGGGGTGTTAATAGGCGATTTGCATTACGTAAATACTAATATGGCTATAATTACATTCCAAAATGATAATCCTTTCCTTATTCCAAAATGGCAAAACTTTCCTCATTTGCATAAATTAATTAGAATATGTTTGTTTACATAATCCCATAACATGTTACTAATCAAGTACTGGGAGGCCACTATTATTTTTTTTTCTCTATGAGAGCAAACTTTAGGTTTTATCAACTTGACTTAGGACTGAAAGGACAATTATGAAAAATTTTCAGTTTGGTGACTTAGAATGATTTGAGCTACGAACTTGGAATTAGCACCTTTCGAAAGCAATCGACAGAACGGTTAAAGGTACATTCCTCCATATTGGCTTTCCTGTGTGGCTCTGTTTTACAACATTATTTCAAACGCATGTAAATGTTACAAAATTGGTTAAATACCAACAGGATGCTTGAAAATAGGGGAGAGTTTGTTCTTTTAAAGTGGTGTATCTGAATGCCAAAATCGGGAAAATTTTGGCAAAATATTTTTGAAAAATGAGGTTTTATCGATATTGCTTGCTGACACCGATCTTTTCCGATAAAGGTATTGGTGTTATGCCCTGGAATTGACACTTGTTGCATATTTAAATAGTTTTGTGTTTGGTAACTTTGCTTTGATTTCAATAAGATATAATGCATTCAGAAATTGCGAAATTCTAATCAATTTAGCAACAACTTGAGTTTGTAGAATAAGGTTCTGTTATGCCATGTATATTTATTAAGGCTGTACCGAACCGAACAAACCGAACCGAACATGGCCGAACAGAGGGTGTTCGGTTCGGTTCGGTTCGGTGTTCGGTCTTTCAAACGCAAAACACCAAACCGAACATATTTTTACTTCTAATCGACGGATTTTGATGTTTGAGTACACCATTTTGAAGGTTTTTTCGCCAGCTTTCTGTTGGTCCAAACCACAAGTTCCTAGCTCTAACGGTTCAGAAGTTATAAGGGAAAATGTAAAAGTAGTGGAGATTTTTTTATGTTTAATCAGAGTTGCAACATCTCTGGACTTATAAGTCTACATGAAAATACCTACATTTGTTAAGAAACTTGTGCTTTGATGAATCTTTGTGACCTCAGTTCTTTTACACTTTAGTTTAAGATAGATTGGTTTGGTACGTTTTTGTTCGGTTCGGAAGTGTTCGGTGTTCGGCTTATTTAGGGTTTGTTCGGTTTGGTTCGGTTCGGCTGAAAAATTCTCGTTCGGCACAGCCTTAATATTTATCTCAAGGAGCAGAATTTCTGAAATTGCCTTCGTTTGGGTTACCGTTATGTAGACTTTTGGGATGTAATGGCCTACTGGACAATTATCCGTTTTGTTTTGCAGTTCCAACTACAAAACACAAGAAGAGGAAGTCATTGAAGAATTGGTACAGGGAAATTCGTGACTCAGGTAAACCTTTATAAGCTCCAAATCGACCTTCTTAAATTTTAACAAGGTCTTCATAATTTACTCGTATAAAAAAATCCCAGTCCTGCATTTGACACTTGATCCAATTTTATTTGTCTGGGTCAATTTTTTTGTCACTTTTTGCTTAATAACTTTGCGATATTTGTTAATGGTCCAATGTTATTTGCCATTACTTTTTCGTGTGATCTTGTAATTAAATAATAGAGTCAACTCACTCAACTATTTTTTCATCATCGGGGGAATTTTCAGCCCTAAACCTCATGTTATCTTCTGGCCAAAAACATACACAACATTAATTTTACACTATTTCAGATGACGATTGCCAACCTCCATATGAAATCTCCTTTCCTAACCTCCATATGAAACCTCTATATAAAATGCCTATTTTTATAATATAGTAATTAAAACATCTTCTTTATGAGACAAGACAACTGCATATGCAATTATCTATTGTATTACCCAGTTAGGCATGCTCCCATATTGCTTGGTTTTTGCAGTTTTGTAGTTTTGTAGTTTGAATATGTGTGACCCCACTTACAAGCGCCTACACATAAATAGGAAAAAAAGCTAAATTTTTTATGTAAGCCTATTTCTGTGGACCAATTTCACAAATTCTTTTTTCACGTCTGCCTTATGCTGTATTAAACTTGTTTTATTTGCTTACTTCCGTCTACATAATGAAACATTGACACAATAGAATGTGAAGTAAATGTAGAAAACAGAAAATGAAAAAAGTCGAAAATAATTACTCATTTGCCTTAGTGAGTAGCAATGCTTTTCAATTTTATTTTCTGTAACCAACAATCGCAAATTCAATCGAAATCCTGAAAATTACCACTTACAAGTTGTTCTTCCTCTCTTTAATGTCAAGTACTATTTTTGAAGTTGCTGATGAAAAAAAATCAAAGACTTTAAAGGAACTAGCTGACCATTTACAGGATTTCAAGGTCTTTACTTTCAAGATCTTCAGGCACCTTGCGCAAACCCTGTCTTAAACATACCAAACTTTTTGAAGCATACCAAACTTTTCAAAGCATGCCAAATTTTTCTTTTAGGTAAAAGTATGTAAATGTTTTCATCCTCCCACAATCAACGCTGTAAGCCTTGCACCATGTGATTTGAGGGAGATAACACAAGGGTTAGAATCGTCAGTCTATTGAGCACAGTTTGGAGTGGGAAACCTTTCAGAAAAAAAATGCTTCTTCTCCCCAAAACTCCTTAGCTCCGGTGGTGATCGCAGCCTCGTCATCCAGGCCAGCCCATCCTTGGGAATGAGTAGTACAGGATATTATTAAAGCCTTGTTCTAGTGTATGACAGATTATAACATCCAACTTGGGAGTTTTTTTTATTGCAAAATACATCTATATAGGTCACAAGCAGTTTTAAAAAGATTATATTTTCATGTGATGATGGGAGCCATCAAGTCTATGCAATAATCCAATTCTTGTAGTCCTCGTCGCTCCTCAATTTGGTCCCCAAACTACACGTATGTGTCTTTAATGTCTTCTGTTCTATATTTCTTTTCAGCCAAAGTAACGACTACATTCTAAATATTCCTATTTTTCTCTCTTGTAGGGAAATTTTGCAATTGGCAATTGAATCTAAGGATGTCACCATTCTTTTGATCTCACATAAGATGATAGGAAATAAATATCTCATTGAGGTGGTATAGGTCAAAGCAGAGGTGACGACCGGAAACGACTAAGTAAACCTTTCCTTTTTGTAGTGTTAAAGCATTTGAGGAACTCTGTTAAGCTTACATTTTAATCACTGTTAAGATGCACGTTGGGGCTAATAAAACCTTTTGTGGTAGAATTAAAAACTGCCATTCTGAACGTCAGGCCACACACAGTTAACTGTTGGCCTATGGTTGGAATTGAAAATTAAGAATTTGCCATTTTGGTAAGAGGACATTATTTCCTCACTCTCCTCGAGTCACAGGACAAATGAGAATAGCATCTCGAACTTCAGGAGTCCGCCTTTTTTTTTTTTATCTAGCCGTACCCAGCCGTTTGCTTATTTTTTTCCTTCATCCTGTAAAACGTTTTATTCCAGAAAAATGCCTTGCTACTTAACAAGAAAATGGTTAATTTTAAGGAAGAACTTTTTTTGTTTTTCTCCGTTTAGATGTTTTTATATGCATTTATTTTTGTAAGTGTCTAGCAGTACAAATAAAATATACACTGCCAATATAATAGCCAATATAAGAGCAGTAGACACTTCCAATATAATAGCTGTATAAATCAAATAAAGTTCTTTATACTTTCAGATTATAATTATTAATGAATTATAACTTTGTGCATTCGTACACTTGCACTGCTAATATTTTATAAAAGCTTATTTTTCTTACTTAGTCGTAACAAGAATGAATTTTACATTATAAATTCAAATGAACTTCACCATTTGTAAGTCTATCAGGTCCTTAATTATTATTGAGTTACGGGGCATTGTTATTTGTTTAGCATATTTATTTTTCTTAACTTTAAGAATTTTATCACACAATTAAGAAATGAATTTACCTTTTTATTCATCCAGCAAATCTTGGAGAGACTGCTGCCCATGGAGAAGTTGGAGGCATGGACAAAGATTCCTCTTCAAGTATACTGCTGTGGTCTGGAGCACGCAATTTTTTCAAAGTTTGGTCTAAAAATGAAATTTTATCTTCCGTTGTATCGACCATGGAGGAAATTGCTCTATGGCTGGTCTCTATTGTTCTGCTGTAGACCTTCTGTCCATCCAAGCGTTGGAGAAACAATTGCTTTGGATTAATTTGGTCAAGAGCAAGTTTTAAGATCAAACTTCTCCGTAAATATTCAAGAAATGTTTCAACTGGGGTTGCGAGCATTGGTGCATTTTGGCCGTAGCAGTGCTCGCGGCCACAGTGATTTAGAATTTGACGTTTTGCGAAATATGCCAAATATCTTAAGCCTGCACTTCCGTTTGGAGTGCAGATAACACTTCTTTTCGGTGAGAGTCATTGCGGCTTGGAATTCGCTCCCTGAAGCAACTGTTACTGTGACGAGCGTGAATGCCTTTCGTGGTCACCTTAATCAACTTAATTTAACCAAATTTGTACGACGTTTCTAACACTGGGTTAATTTTTGGCAACATTTCCCAGTGGTGTCACAACCAGCAACATCTATACTTCATTTTCTCTAGTTGGGTTGGCAGTTAGTGATCACACTGATCCTTGCCTTCCCGTTGCTCCTGCAACAAAATGTTTTTTTTTTATTTATTCATATTTGCATCCATATTTTCTTGCCATACGTCCTCATTTCGAAATTTAGATTCAATTTCGACTTGTCATCGATGGCTATTGAAGTAACTCCTGAATACATAATTCTTCATCTCTGATACCTGATCTTTAAATGGAATTCGGTGGGGATACATGTTGCTGCACTCCTGTTTAGCCAACACACACTGAGAATGATTGGTAAAATAGGCTATTAGTTTGACAAAGATGTTGTAGATACGGCTCAGTACTGCAGACGTTCTTTCCCAGATGTTGCGTAGCATTATGGGTGAGAACCACAACATTGGGAAGAATTGCAATGATTACTTTTGGTGTGGCTTCTATTGTGGGTTAGTTCAGTATGAAGTCTGCTGCAGCTACCCTCCAGTTTTAACTTTAAACTTTAACTTTATTTCAGACCAGCAAGGGTTCATATCACAGACATTACAAAGTAAAACAAGTACAATAAAGCACTTAAGTATAACAACTACAGACAAGAACAATACTGGAACCACTTTCACGGCCTCCACCGAACTAATCCCCACATAGAGGACAGGGTTTCCCTGACAGTAGGGAGACTTTAGTCCACAACTGTCCTCATGATAGAATTAGCCGAGGAGTACAGTCTACACAGGAGCGCACGTACCCTCTGTCTGCGGACTTCCCCAAAACTAGGGACACCCAACGTAGCAAACAACATACTGGCACTGCTCCAGGTGGGCAAACCAAACAAGAATTGTAGGCCATTGTTATAGCACACTATGAGGCTGTTCAAGCACTGGGTAGAACCGTTTGGCCACAGACGCATGCCATAGATTTGTGACATATAAGCAGTAGAAGCAGTGGCCACAACTCTGGTTGAAACCACAAAACCACCTACGGATGGTGTTTGCCGTAATACAGGTATTTCTACGCTGAATTAGAATATCACTGTCATCTCTTCGGTCTAGCGAGATTACCGTGCCTAGGTATTTCACTTGCTGAACATATAATAAAGGATTACCATTTAAAGCAACAGTAGGGGGCTCCAGATTTCTAATAATGACATTACGTGCAGGGAAGAAAAAGCTGACTGATTTAGTAGGGTTAAATTTGACATCAAGGGACTTCCTACGTTGACACCACAGTCTAGCAAAAGTTGCAAGCCTTTAGCTGAGGGGCAGAGAAGAACCAGGTCATCTGCGTAACACATGTGGTTGATCTAAGTCCTCCAAAGATAATTCCAGCATCGACGCCCTGGAGTTTTGTGAGTAGTTCGTCAATATAGATGTTAAACAATATTGGAGATAATACTCCTCCCTGACGAACACCATTCGAAACTCCGAACCACCAGGTTAAACTTGAGCCAAGGGTTCAAAATTAGAGTCAAACGGTGGGAGGGGGCTTCACGCTTTTATTTTGAGGGGAAAACGGTAGAATTTGAATCAAAGCTGCCCTCTTGCAACCCTATTTGGTATGCAAGATGATGGTTGGACAAAACTTTGAATTTCATTGATTTGGGTGCCCTAGAAAACGGTTGATACGGATTGATTTAGTTGAGTTTGCAACGGCAGTTTTATATGGTCAATCAACTCTTTTCTAGACCATGACTGGCCGTTGTACAACGTTTTTGGCTGTGACCTTGAGTCCTTTCCTAAAATGGTGAAAACAGGGCCATTAGCCAAACACGTGTGGTAAATTTTTATCCCTACCGGTTCTATCGGTGCCCACAGCAATATGGGTCTCTCGGTATCATGCCCTCTCATGGCGGCCAACCCTTAAATGCATGATTGCACCCTAACACCTCTCCCTCTTATTGGTGGATATCATCTTATCAACCACCTTGAATGAAACAGTGCTTTCTTGTCATCTATTGTTAACAGACACCCAGTCTGCATCCAGTAAATATTACCGAGACCATCTGAGAGCAACTATTTATTTTTGATTTTGACTCTTGATTTATTGTTCAAAACAAGGCTGTGTACATCAATACAATTAATAAAAGAAGTTAAGGACAGCATGAATTAAGGATCTATTTTAAAACTACTTCTCAGTTTAAAGATGTAATATTAGAACTTCAAATCTCAATATACTAAAAAAAAAATATGGATAAATTTGGTCATTACAGAAAACTTGGAACGTGATTAATTAATTGACTGCAAGTTCGGTAACATGAAACGTGGTGGTCTCAATATGGGCTCATAAATTATGTCAAAACTCTTCGTTAAACACGGTAATTCACCCCTGCATGCATTCCTGCAGGGTCCGTTCCCAGGAGGGGTATAGGGGAGCCTTCACTGACATTTTAACGCTTGGACACATGAGCTGGCCACTCACATAAACATGGAAAACTTATTTTAGTTATGTTCTCCCTTTTGAAAAATGCAATTTTTTCATGAGTCACATAGTTTCGAGCAGTCGCAGGTGTGGTCGCTAGTAGTAGATAAGGAGCTGTAAATGCACTGGCTGACAAACCAATATGTAATCTCTGAAAGTTATAATCATTTTCAGTTACGAGCATGGTCACATATAAGCATGATCTTGTACAAGCTACCAAGGGCATTTTGGTTTTATTGGAGGCCGTAAACGAAATCAGTTCCATTTCAAGACGTGGCTGTTTTCAGTGAACACTCGGCAGCTGACAACAATACAGTAAGTGCTAATTTTAAGATCCTTAACAAGATTTGGAAATTGTTCGACTTGGTACGATGACTATTTAAGGTTATTTAAGGCATGTACGGTACATTTTTAGCGACCGGTCATTAGGTATTGCTGTGGAAGGGGGCGGGGAAAGCAACATTTTTTTTAGCCTGTCTGGAAGGGGGCCATTAATTTAGTCTGCTTCGTGTGGGGGTCACATTTTAAAACTTTTTTGGGGGGAAGTGGAAGCGTGTGGCAAGATAGGCAACAGAGCTTCAACATCAAATGAGAGGAAGACCTTACCTGATCTCAAGTTTGCTAACACTTCTCTTAGGTTTGCCAACGTCAACACTCTCAACTCTAGCATGAGACTGCGTAGATCGCCCCTCAAGTAACATCACATATGTCAAATTTGTGCACTGACTGTTTTTGGTGCTTGTTGTTGTTCATGCAACACCGTCTAATGAAGGTAGAAGGCTGGTAGTTTACAATGTAAAAGTGCACTATCAGACATAAATTACCAAAATTTCGCAGCAAAATTACTTGTGTGCTTTTCCTTTGGGAAAAATGTACAACTGTTAATTATAAACCTTTTTATTGCATACATTATGGAAGGCATAATGCAAAACAATAAATGAGCTTTGTGTGTAAGATACATATAATTTCCTCGAGAGAACCGTCTAGCTCAGCAAGTGCATCTAAACTGAAAATGTTTTGCTTTGCATTTTAAAGTAATTTAAAATGTATTTGACATACCTCAATATCCATGTTTTGTTGATGCATACTTTATGGTAATGTGGGGGGGGGGGGGGGTTTGATTTTTTTGGTTATCCGTAAAGGGGGGGGGGGAGCACTGATTTTTCTACACCCAGTCAGGATGGGTCTGCAATTTTTGCTATAGTTAAAAAAAATTGCCCAACCCCCACCCCCAAGGATACATAATGACCAATCCCTTAAAAGGCATTGATCAAAAATTAAGTATCAAACAAGAACATTGTTGAAATAGAAATTTCGGTATATTAAAGTATTTGATTTTGTACCTTGCGACTGGCAGCTGTCCATCACGAATTATTTGGAATGTATTATGAATAATTATTTAGAGGAAAAGATAAGTATTAAAATAACGGAATGCTGTGGATGATGCCCGAGACAGCAATTAACCTCTCCTTAATTGATCTATAAATCTTAAACTTTATTATGATTCATCCTGCTAAACCACTCGATGAAATGGTTCGTTACTACTGTACAGGAAAGCGTCCGAGGAATTATTCCGTGAGCCGTTTCAGTAGTTTTACATAATGGAAATGATATTTGCAAACCTGAAAGGTTCAATATTGTTTATCCTTATTCTAGCAATAGTTTCTAACCAAATCTCCGTTCATAAAGTTATTTCTTTTCCAGATGCAGCGCCTAGCCATACCAATAAATTCTTGGCCATACCTATAAATTCTTGGCCATACCCATACTGAAGGCCACAACTTCCATTGTGCCACTCTTGAATTTGGAACTCGGGTTCTTATACGGCGCAGCTGGTAGCAACATAACCCTGGCATCATTATTGTTCATGGTTTCTCACTTAAAACCGACAGCAATCAAACTATAGCCTCCAGAGGTAGCTAAACTACAAACATTGCTTTAATCAAGCTCGTCTGGGACGTAATTCTTATGGTTGAATCTGCCAATAAGAAGATTACTCCAAGATAACCAGTTTCATTACTAAGCATCCCGTATAAGATCTGTACAAAACGAAACATAGCCAACTGAGGTTAGACCGACATCATTAAACCCACCTGCCTGAAGGACTAAGTGAAAAGTAACCATGGTTAACTGCATCATACTTTCTCAAAATGACTGTATCATCAGAATAGTAAACGAAATCAATTCCATTTCAAGACATGGCAGTTTTCAGTAGACATTCAACAGCTGACAACAATATAGTAAGTGCCAATTTTTACATGCCTTGCAAGATTTGGAAATTATATGACTTGGTTTGATGAACTAACCAGACTTGACTATCCAGACTATCCGGACTTCAGACAACATGCACGACTATTTAAGATTATTCAGGTGCATATAGTTCTTAAAAAAAAAGCATTGATCAAAATTAAAGCAACAAACTTGGAACGTTATGGAAATCGAATTTTCGGTATATTAAAGTACTGGATTTTGTACCTTGGGAATAGCAATTTTCCATAACGAATTATTTGGAATTTATTATGAATAATTATTTAGAGGAAGAGATAAGTATTAAAATATCGGAATGCTGTGGAGGAGACAGCAATTAACCTCTCCTTAATTCATCTAAATCTTAAATTTTGTTGCGATTCATTCTATTGCTGTACACGGAACCACACAGGGAATTATTCCATGAGCTGCTTGAGGTAGTTTTACATTATGAAAATTATATTTGCATATCTAAAAAGTGTAATATTGTCTAATGAATTCCTTATTATAGCTATTAAGATTGAAACTATCCACCTATCCATTCACAAAGTCATTTCTTTTCCAGATGCAGCACCTAGCCAAATCACTACTGAAGACCTTATCTTCCATTGGCGACTCTTGAACGTGGAACTCTTAAGTTTTTGTACAGCGCAGTTGGTAGCAACGGCATCATTATTGTTTATGGTCTGTCACTTAAAACTGGCAGCAGTCGAACTGTAAGCTTCAAAGGTAGCCAACCTACGAACATTGCATTAATCAAGCTCTTCTGGAACCTTAGTAACTCTTATGGTTGAGCCTACATGAGAAAATTGTTCCAAGATAGCTAGTTTCGTTATTAAGCACTCCCCTTTGAGAACTCTACCAAATAAAACATACCTAACTGAGGTCAGATCGCCATCATTAAGCCCACCCACCAAAAGGACTGGGTGAAAAGTAACCATGGTTAATTGCAACATACTTCCTTCAAAAGGACTGTGTCTGAGAATCATCACCAGTTGCATTCGTTATAAACATTTTCTGATGCTATCCTACTACTTGGAAAGTCGTATTTCATCCTGTTGCACTGTCATGTCAGCTTTTGGATCTTCTTGCATTGTTCATGGTCAAGCTTGCTGTATGAATACTGAACAAATTGCTGTCTGCATGATATTAGGTACGTTAACACCACACGGAAATATGTAAAATAATCCAAAACTTATGCTCGTCATGTTCTAATTCCACATAATGATAGGCTATCCAGACTAGCCTTGGTACATTGCAGCCGTAAGGTTCCTTCCATATCTTTTTGGGCAAAAGATACTGAATTCTAGTTTTTTTTTTGGCACCACCAAGAGTGTGTCAGAGTGTTTTATCCTGACCCAGCCAAATTAATTCCAGCATTCAAGACGTTGTATTTTGAGCCTTTCATGCCCTAGTTTACCTGAATGCATGTTACCACTTCTTATCTTACATGGGGTTTTATTTTACAATGAAACTATTTGTCCCTC
>JAHWFP010059060.1:73802-130231 GCA_023313725.1 Lithobius niger
ATTGCGATTTTAAAGTGTGTTCTCGTTTGATGTGACTGTGATTTTCAGCAAGGTACTTCTAATGTTTTTATCGTAAAGTGTTACATTATATGTGTTGTCACAATTGAATTTTTATATTTTGTACTTTATTAAAAAATAAAACATACGTTATACTTCACGCAGCCTATGTGTCGCCGTCCCCCCCAGTTATTTTCATGGATCGACGCCCATGCAAAGCCTGTAGTGTTGCACTTATTTCCTTTTTATTAATTCATTAAAACATGTGAATGTTAAGTCTTTGTATCATGTTTAGCCTTGTGCATCACAAGTATTGTTTAACTCAAGTAATGATTTTATGATTGGTTGCCAGTAAATCGTTAAATTTTATTAAGTCCCAGCACAACCACTGAAAGAGCCTAAATTGCTCTGTGCCATACCAAACAATTTTGTTACAGCACTGGTATAGAACTGAACTTAACAAGAGAACTGAATCAACTTGTATAATAAGTGGCTTATGGTTATTTTATATAAATGAAATACAATTGTACTATTTCTGTATGTGTGATATTTAGGCCATTAAATCATTTTTTTTCAGTATATCGGTAATAGTATTTATGTCTACACGATAAAACTGTTTGCATGCATAGTGCCACACAGTCAAGGTGCACATTTCGTTTATTATGATTACACACGTTAAAATTCACAGTAGTTTTAGGATCAAACTTGCAGTATGTTACACTTTTAGGGTTAACGAAAAAAAAAAGGAATTTCAACACTAAAATTAGTTTTTACTTATCCTAAAATACACCTTTTCTAAATTTTAGCCTTTCGTTCAGAATAGCGCCTTTCTGCCTTTCCAACCTAACAGCTTTAAGCATCACAACTTGCGCTTTCCCCGCTAGGTGGCTCCTCTCGCCGTACAGCCAACTCACTTTCCCAATAACAATCGTCAGTTTGTTTTAAGTCCAACCTCTGTTTGACCCACGGGGAGGCGGGTGGTTTCACAAAGGTAAGTATTTTAGAAGTAAAAATTTCCGTAATTTTGAAATTCCATTTTTATCCTCTCCTGAAATACTTACCTTTTCCAAATTATAGCTCAATTTGTCCCACTCAGAGGGAGGCCAAACCTGAGCGTGTTGCGTGCTTTGATAGTTTTGCGCCTAGTCTAACACTCCTACCACTACCGTATATGAAACCATTCAATGAAAATAAAGGATACTAGAGGAACGATACTAGTGTAATAAACATGTGGTTTTGTCTGTCATGTATATGTCTATGCTTCATCAAAGCAAGTTTCTTTAATGACAATTTTAAATTCCTTGAAAAATTCCTAGATCTGCCACTGCGTACACTAGCTTTTGGGGGAAAAAGTTGGGAGAGGGGTGCATATGGTAACTTGTTGTTGAAGTCCGTTTTGGACAGCTACAGTTTGGTAACAGACAAGGTTAGTCATGTAGGATAACGCACTGGTTACCGGGGATTTTCCAGTTTGTCATCTACGGGTGACTCGTGGCGGGGAATTCCAATTACCCTCTCTGAGGGAGAATTACTGCAGTTAGTGATGCACTTTAGACTCGGTGTAACCACCCTTCCGTCATCTTACCTTCACTTTACTTTTTATTTAAAAAGAATTTCTGGTAACTAACTTTTGGTGGAATCATGCAGGCTCAGTGGTTAGTAAGACTGTCTCATAAACCTAATGTCCATGGTTCAACCTAAGGCTAAGCCACGCCAACTGCTTTAAGAAAAGAAGGGCTGTGGAATTCGTTCTTACTCGATTGTGGCGTGCATAAGATAAGTTACTTTTAACCAAATTGTATTGATTAACCCTAGCAGAACAATAATTCTCCAACTTCTGGTTTTTAAAACTAACATTCCCCCCTTTTCATTTCTATGTGGATGGAAATAAGGAGCCCAAAATTTGGTGGGATTAACTATGCATACATTTTTGTCTGTTGATATAACTTCTTTGAAATAATAAATAAATAAACAAATTTGCCACAACCTCAAAAGGGAGTGGACGGACACGGAAGGGCTTTGGGCCGCTAACACTGAGCCAGGGTGTGGAGGACAATGGCACATCTGGCAATCGTTATGGAGGAAGGGGACGCTTCAAGAATTTGACAAGAGGTTCAGAATCCAGCAAATGGAAGACATTGACGGAGCACGTATTAACTGTTACAGCATCAAGGGCATTCCAAACCCCAACTACACGCACGGAGAAAAAATATCGACGACAGTCAAGCCTGGCAGTTGGAACAGCAAGCTCACGTGTTTGACCGATAAAAGGGGCCAAGTCCAAGAAGGGTAAATCAAACGCAATTATATGATAGACAATTTTGTACGTAAGGATCATGTCAAACTTAATCCTGCCTACCCTGAGCAGTTCAAGGTCCAGTCTTGCCAAGTGCACAGAGTAACGGACATCCCTAAAGCCGCTGAGACCCTTGTAAAACGCCTCTACCTTTTCAATCATGTCTGCCGCGCATCAAGAACGGAGACTAGACTAGGGTTGCGTATTGTAGAACAGGCCAGATATAGACCTTAAATGCTCAGGCCAAAATCCCAATATCCTGGAACATGAAACATCACTTAATAATTGCAGATCTGCAGTAAGCTGCAGTGCATATCGAGTTACAATGTGTTCAAGATTTGAGTTCACCTGTGAATCAGATGCCCAGGTCCCTCACATCAGAAGATGAAGGCAACCGCATTTGGCCTAGGCTGTAAATTGTACCGGTAGCCAAAATCTCCCCTGCCCACATTAAAAGTGTGGCACTTCAGGATGGATAGAGGGAGTTGCCAGCATTCGGACCAAGCACTAACATCTTGGACAAGTAGTTCCAGGTCGCAGGAAAAAGGGGTAAGGCTGATTTCGACACCAACCTTAAGGTCATCAGCAAATTTATAGCCGTACGTTTCATGTTTTATGTTGTACGTTATGATAATTAAATCATTTACAAAAATGACAAAAAGGAGGGGACCAAGGACCGATCCCCCACACAGTACAGAGCGCCAAGTTGAATACGAACGTATCCTCTGTGTGGGCTGTGAGCCAAGTCTTAAGTCGGCCCGCAATTCTACAGCCATCCAAACGGAGAAGAATTTGCTACGGATAACCAACTTGAAGGCTTTTTTGAAGTAAAAATACATGATATTAGAGGGGACCCCAACATCCAAAGCACTTGTCCAATGGTCCAGAACCAAAAGCAGTTGGTGAACAGAAGATCTAAGAGGGAGAAAGCCAAACTTGTCTTGGTGAATCACCGAATACTCCCCCAAAGTTGACCAAAACATTAGGTATCAACGATTCCATAACCTTACAGGCCACACATGCCAGTGCAATGGGTATAAAGTTACAGGGGGCCGAAGGGG
The DNA here is from genome assembly GCA_023313725.1 of Lithobius niger. Lineage (NCBI taxonomy): Eukaryota > Metazoa > Arthropoda > Chilopoda > Lithobiomorpha > Lithobiidae > Lithobius > Lithobius niger. The sequence continues at coordinate 77,157 of JAHWFP010059060.1, forward strand.
ACTACTTCTTATAAATAGGGATAACGTTGGCCTGCTTCCAAATGTCCGGCAAATTGAACTGCATAAAAGAGACAGAGAAAAGCCTATAGATAGAGGAAAACTTATTTCCGAAGAGATAGTTCAAAGAAGAAATGCAGACAGACCATCCGGACTACAGGATATACATGGCTTCAGCCTGTTAAGAGCTATCTCAACCGAAACTGACTGAAAGCCACCTCAGCACAAGAACGTCGGACCTAAGCATTCTGGAACGTGGCGCGCCACCACCACACCATCATAGAAGAAATAGGCCAATACCCTCAACAGCATCCCATTCTTCAACAATGCCAAAGGAATATTGACTCTGTGGATTACAAGTGAACCTTCTCCCCTGCTACCTCGGTCCCTCCTAATAACAAAATATAGCAAGGTATCTACAAGCATTGCATCTATAACACTCATTAACACAGGAATCAACAATAACGATAACATCATGAATGTTTTGCTGGAGCAGGTCCACCAGACAGCCACTGTTTCTGACAACACTAGGTGCATTGATAAGTATGCAAGACAGGGCACGAGTATTTCTGGTTGATTTTTAGGAGACTGATGGGCACTGCCCCATTACTTCTACTGGTTTTCCATAGGCAAGTAGTGCACTTTGAGAATTTCACATTGCAGCACCCTCTTACTTCTAGCTGTAAGGTGAATAGAGTCTCTTGCCAACAGGGTATGGTCAACAGATCTTCCTGTCGATGGATACAAAGGAAAATTTATTTTCAATACATATCCGACGCCATAAGAAATTGGTCTGTCTGGATGATCTTCGTGTCAATATGCTGTCACCCCTTTTAAGCCTAGGGTGCAGACCAATGATGCCTAACTGATGCTGAGAAATCATGGATATGTAAAGCTATTCCTTGTGTGGATATTCTTCAGTAATATGGTTTCACTGGGACAAATGATAAAGGTGCCCTGGTTGCTGCTGTCAGAGAGCACATGGCGTAGCTTGGAAGGGAGTTCTGCAAGCCTACGACTAGGATAAGTCCCAAGTCCTCAATTTTGGGTGAAATCCCCCATTGAGACACCTGACATGGGAGTTACCAACAATGGTCATATGGCTAGACCACTTAGATGATGATGTTGCGATTCTTCAACGCCAAGTTCTTTTACTTCATCGATCATGTTTTCAGTTCTGGGCATCGGTGAACTGCTCACACCTATATTTTTTTTCAAATTATTCCCATTACATAATTCTGTTGCAGAAAGGAGTTGGTCAAGCACCACCGGAATAGACATCTCTGACGCCAGTGGAGATGTTGGCCTCCTAGTTTCCGTATCTAAGTTTTTTTTTTCCGATGTCTAGCAGTGCTATTACGATGGCATGAGGTTCTGCATGTGTTTGCTCATTCAGCCCCCCCTCACGGTCCAAATGGGCGGAGATGATCTCAAGACTACCCTCAGATAGTCCCCACATTTTCACAAAGAGATTAAAACTTCCAAGAACTGACCCGCAGAGTCCAAGCTGACAGGGGGTGCAGCCGGTAATTTAGACAAAAGTTCTGCCATCCTAACCGTGAAGCTTTCCTCTGCAACAGCAACACTGTTTTCAAGATGCATGAAGAGATCCTGTGCGTAATCCTCGAGCATTTGCTGTTGTTAAGTAAAAAAAAAATCTTTAGTAACATTTATTAAAAATTTCAGAATACGCCTCAAACCTGGCCTCCAACTCATGTGTAATCAGCTGCAGGATAGACGCTACTTTGGTGTTAATCTCCTCCAGATTAATGTCTTTTTCAAAAAACTTTTGACACATAGACTTTTTGTTTATGTGTCTTCTTGACACATAAAGATTGGGGAGGCCAGGCAAATCAGTAGACAAGTCCAAGACGTCACCCAGTCTGTAGCCCCAGGACGGTATGTGAACGCACAACACACAAGTGCTAACAAGATGCGGCACCCATTCACGAACAACACAACGCCACAGCACAACGCAAACACACCCACCGCACCTCCTGGGGAAAATGCAGCAACACAAAAAAGCCTAATTTTTCCGGGGTCAAAATTGGTTTCTATTGTCTTATTGAAAAAATATACTACCTGTAAATTTCTTGCATGATTTGCTCTATATCTCTCTTTTGAGGTTTTTTGCTCTCTAGATCTGGTCAGCTGTGCAACCCCACTGCACATGCATCACGCGCAGTTCTCCTATAAATGCAATCGGCTCGGGCACTCCGCCATTCTTTTTTCCTCTTGATATGTCATGGTGGTGACTCAAGAGGGGAGGTACGGTGGTTTACAAGTAGTATATTGGCAATGGAAACCAATTTTGACCCCCGAAAAAATGGGCTTTCTAAATGCCGGCAGGAAAACTACTACCTGTAAATTTCTTGCATTTACAGTTGACCTCATCAACAAATCGTGGCGGGCACAACATGACAGGTTTCCGCGGGTTGCGAGTTCGCTCCCCCCAAAAGTTAAACTCTGCACTTAAAATGAACAGAAACAGTCAGGGTGTCCTTGGCTTCTGGTCTTTGTTTCTGTTGTCGAGTGCTTAAGGGGGGTGGAATCTGGCTTACGACAACAAGTCCCAGATAGTGTAGCCCAATGCTTGTCTTGACATGTCCAAAAGTAGTGACTTGAGAAAACAGATTTCTCCATGATGCAGCTTGAAAGATGTGAGCAATAAAAACTTGGCTGTGGAATGCCCATGAAGTTAAAAGTGCCCCGAGTTTGCGTGCTTGTGACTCTGATGAGGTTGGTTGCACAGTTACGTTCTGGGAATTGTAGGTTTTGTGGATAACCTTCTTGATACAGTTAGTGAACATTGCAGCCAAAATGAATCCGTTTCCTTTGGAGAATGGCAGGAAAAGACGGGTTCGGCCTCTGCGATACTCGTTGTCCCCTGTAATTATTATGTAATAGCGTGAAGCTCGAACAGGACAGGGTGTTCTTCTGGGTTCGTCACTAATAATGATGATGATTGACTTCAAAGGTTCAGAGGATCGTTGAATTTTGGCACGGAAGTCAGGACGTGGCTCAGATGGATAAAGTCGTTATTGTCCTAGAAGACACGGTGGGAGGTTTTTTTCATGACGGAGTCCAGACCACGAAAAAAAATCCCATTCAGGAAAGGTGTGATGGATTGAAGGAGGTTCAACTTCAAATGACTTAAAAAGCGCAGATGTGAGGAAGTACTCAAGAGGATGAGCATTGCCGGCAGCTTAAAGAGTGTTTACGGCAGAGCGATAGACAGGGTTTGTAGAGCATTAGATTCCAGCTTTGAAAAGGTTGGTGAAGATGATCAGTGGTTCTGGCACAGGGATGGATTGGATTAATCTTCCTTCGGTTGCACCAATGAAACCATTGTTTCCAATGACCGTCATAGATTCAGTTTGAGATTAGGAAGTTGACAGTGCTCCTGATTCTTGAGGTGTGACCCATGTCATTGTCAGCGTCGTCGAAATTTCCGGGATGCTCAGAGATGTGAGGTGTTGGTATAAAAGGAGCAATCGCTTCAAAGTGTACAATGACTGTGCATTTGGCTGTGACAACGGGTCCCAGACGGTGTGATCCAACTATTTGTTACATATGTGAGGTTGACAAAGTCGGTGAAGCCACACAGTGAATGATGACAGTCCAGACGAGCTGTGGTGTTCTTGGCGAGGTTCAGTTGGCCGTGAAAGGTTTCAAATGGCCAGCAGTGAAGAACGAGTGATTGGAAGAGTTGTCGACCCGTCAAAAAGATCGGCGTTGGTGAGAGGTATTGGTGTTAGCGTTTGGTGTCGCGTTGATGAAGGTGACACTTCGTTGCTGTTGTTGTAATGGTGAGATAATGACGACTGGAACCGACGGAGGCGGCTTTTCACATGGGGCAGTGGTCTCGAGGCGGAGATTTGAGTTGGGACCATTGTGTATTGACAAAATTAATCGGCGATCGTGAACGGAGCGACATATTGACTGGAGCTCAGGATCTCCTGCAGGATGGTAGGCAAGTGGGGTGAAGAGCCGGAACAGTTGTTTGACAAGGGACGAAGGATCAGGACGAAGGTTGAGTCCAACGAAGGATCCGAAGGATGCATCTTAAAGCGGCTTCAAGTTGGTTCGAAGGTGGTTGGGGCATAGAGCAGATTGCAGATCAGCGAAGGAGCGAAAGATCCTTCGATGCGAAGGATGAGTCAAACAAAGGATCAGGTGAAGGATGCACCGGCACTACCACGCTGGTTCCAGGTTGATAGAAGGTTAGAGGGAGCGAGAATCGTAAGATCCTTCGGGCAAAGGGTGAGTCCAACGAAGGAAAAGATGAGGTAAAGGATCCAGCAATGGAGGCATCGCGGAAGCCAGCTTCAAGTTGGCCTAAAACGATAGCGATGAAAAGGTCAGAAAAGATACAGATTGCGACAATTTCTCGGCAACGGGTAATTGTGACGAGGGAGCCTTCAAGTGAAGAGGCATGGAGGGGAAGGATGAGTTGATAGGTGATCAGCGAAGGAGTGAAAGATCCTTCGAGGCGATGAGCAAACGAAGGATCAACAGCGAAGGATGTTGAAGAGGGAAAAAGGTCAAACGGAACTACCACCATGAGCGACGAGAGACAGCAGTCTGTGGCAGAAGGTTCACAGAGCTGTCAGTTGAAGGAGGCACAGCAGGCGGAAGAATGTAGGTGTGAGGCAATGAATCTTACTGGCGAGGAACTGCAGGCCGAGAAGGATGCAGGTTGGAAGGTGCTGCAACGATGGTCAGCGAGGGACAGCAGGCAGCGGAGGATGAAGGTCCGAAGGGGCTGTGATGAATGCCAGTGAGGGACAACAGACAGCAAAGGGCGAAGGGCCAATGGAGCTGCAACAATGTACGGCGAGGAACAGCAGGTGACGAAGGTCCGAAGGAGCAGTGATGAATGCCAGTGACGGACAGCAGGCAGTGAAGGGTGAGGATCTGATACAGCTGTGATGATGGTCAGTGACGGGCAACAGGCAATGAAGGACGAAGGTCTGGAGGAGCTGTGATCATGCTCAGCAAGGGACAGCAGACAGTGAAGGCCAAGTCCGAAAAGGCTGCAATGATTGTCACCGAGGGACAGCAGGCAGCGAAGGATGAAGGTCTGGAGGAGCTGGGATCATGCTCAGCAAGGGATAGCAGACAGCGAAGGACAAAGGTCTGAAGGGGTTAAGATGACGGTCAACGAGGGACAGAAGCTGCGAAGGATGAAGGTCCAAAGGAGCTTCAATGATTGCCCATGACGGACAGCAGCTGTGAAGGATGAAGGACCGGAGGAGCTGCCATGCATGTTGGTGAGGGACAGCAGGCAGCGAAGGACGAAGGTTTAAAAGAGCTGCAATGATTGTCAACGAGGGACAGCAGCTGCGATGAATATCGGCGAGGGACAGCAGGCAGCGAAGGATGAAGGTCCGAAGGAGCTGCTATGAATGTCAACGAGGGACAGCAGTTGCGAAGGATGAAGGGCCGAAGAAGCTGCGATGAATGTTAGAGAGGGACAGCAGGCAGCGAAGGATGAAGGTTCAAATGTGCTACAATGATTGTTGACGAGGGACAGCTGGTCAGCGAGGGACAGCAGACTGCCGAGGATGAAGGAGCTGTGCAATCAAAAGGCTGCGATTCAGACTGCGAGATGTAGCAGATGAGAAGGATTCCAAAAGAGCTGCAACAATGGTTGGTGAGGGGCAGCAGGCTTCAATGGACAAGAGTTGGCAGCAGCCAATGATATTTGGTGATGAGCGGCATAGTGGCGGTAGCTATGTGTGACGTACCGGAAAGCTGCAACGAAACTCGGCGAGGTGCAACTGGCCGTAATGGGTTGGGTTTGCAGAGCTGCGAGTGACGGTCGGTGGGTCGGCAGAGCTGCTAATAACGATCTGTGAAGGACAGAAGGCATCGAAGACGATGTCATGGAGGGCTGCAATTCTGACTGGGGAGGGGGGGGGGGGGTTATTGAGGCTTAATGGCGCGTTGATAGCTAGGTCATTAGCGCCAACCTCAGACACAGTGCAGTGGTCCGGGTTGCCACTGCACCACACATTACAGAGATATTATACAAACCCCAAATCTAAACCATGTCATACATCTGTACCTCCTGCAAAAATCGAAAAACACCGGACAGGAGGACAGACTTATCGCCCAACTGACGTGCAATTGACTGAGGAGTGATAGCAGATGCAGTCAAGGGCGAGAGTCAGCAGTAGTCTATGATGGTCGGTGACAAGAAGTCTGAATGGCAGCCACATAACTGGCGGTTCGGAAAGCTGGTGACAACACTGGGCACGGTAGCGGGCGGCGGCAGGCGGAGGCTTGCAGGGTCGTGAAAACAGTTGGCGAGGTGCCGCAGGCAACAAGGAGTGAAGGCTTGAAGCTGAAGCGAAGGCTGGTGAAGGACAGCAGGCTTGACAGAGCCGGGGCGAGACGTTGGTGAAGAGAAGTGGCAGCTGGCTGGAGGGAGGAAGTGCAAAGGAGATTCCATGGCCGTTTCCAGATAATGCGTGAAAATTTCGTTGTGTGGAAATTACGTGGATGAACGTAAACGGTGGAAAGCAGATGGTTTTGAGCGTAGAATTCAGCCGATTGTATCAAGCGAGTCCAATCATGTCGGCAGAGCGTAGCTGGTTGCGTGGATGCCCGTGTTTCCGGGCGAAAGAGTGAAGGCGAAGGAGCGAAGGATGTGTGAACGCCGTCTTGGATCATACGGGCGAAGGATTTACTTTCGAGCGAGGGATCTTCTTTCGAACGAAGGAACTTCTGTCAGGCAATGGATCTTCTTTCGAATGAAGGATCTTCTATCGGGCGAAGGATCTTTCGAGTGAAGGATGTTGACTCATGGCAGAGAGAACGAGAACAGCGACCGTCTTGGACTGGAGCTTGAGAAGACATGGTGGCCGGCCCAGGCCCAATGCTTTTATAGGAGGGTTGTGCATATGACGCACGCGTAGTGGAGTTGCGCATCTTGCCAGATCTCGAGAGCGAAAAACCTCAAGAGATAGAGAGCATCCAGGAACTGAATGCAAGAAATTTACAGGTTGTAAAGTTTTCGTGCCGGCAATTAGAAACTCATAGTCAAGGCACTGAACGTTCAGGAGTCAGTCATCCAAGTAGACGGTTGGAAGACAAGCAGATCCATACAAACAGTCACAAGATCTCAGAGTATCCATGTGTGTTGACGGCAGATACGTGCACCCATCTTCAAAATCTTGAAAGGCACCACCATTTTAACTGGGTGGCCCTTTTATCAGTTTTAGGTTACGACAAATGCTTACATCCTGAATTAGTTGGCCAGTGCCCCAATGAAATATCTAACGTGCTGACGAGCTAAATGCTTTTATGCTTTATCGTAAATGAGACATGTCGAGACATAAAATCACAAATACTTTTTCTTTATTTTTTGGTAAATTATATTTTATATAAAATAAATACTTTATGTACAGCACAAAAGGTAAATTAATACCAAATTCAAACCGGATCTTTTGCAGCATACACGATACACAATACTTTGCTGCCAACATTGACGTACAAACGACAAACATGTGACCTAAAATTTGTATTCATACTGTAATTATCATTTTAAATTTTCCTACTAAAATCAGTACTCGTATCTGACTAAATTTCATTGAGAGGAATTGTCCCCAAAGCCGCCGCCTTTAGCCACCGCGCCAAATTAATTTAAGTAAGCCAAAAAGCAGCCCAAAAAAAGTGACTTTAGCCGATAATTTTCAGCATTGTATATTAAAATAATGTTGCTTTATTTGTAATTTGTGTCTTTATTATTAAAATGCATTCTTTATATTCTGCCAACTTCTAAACGTACAGCACAAAACCGTAGATTGTCGTACTGCTTCACGAAAATCGAACAGCTCTATTACAACGCTGAAACGCAGGCCTACGCATTTTGCTCACTTGCAATGCTGCTGAGAAAGAAACTAAAGAAACGCATCAACATTGCACATTGTAACATGCATGACAACTTGATATGTAGCCTAACGATATACGATCGTCTGTGGGCCCAGAAAATTTATATCGAGCAAGAAACGTCGTTATTGTACTAAGTGACAAAAAGTAGGCTAGTTTTAGAGTTTCCATCAAGCTAATAAATGCTACTTTTTTTTATGTATACTCATCAAAACAATAATGGCTTTACATATAACGCAAAAACATCCTAACTTATCCACATTTCAGCTGTAATTTAGCCAAAAATAATGTCAGTCGAAATAAGCAAAATTTATTTCCAGCAAGCATAAAATTAGTAAATTTTTGGTATAAGCCTTTGAATAGCGTAAAAAATACGGTTTCGGGGACTAATTAAGGGCTGTATATGTATCACAGTGGCTCGTGAACCATCTGGACATATGAAAGTGTTGACCTTGACATGTCCATTGACTTTTTTTTTTTTTTCTGGTATTGGGACTGGTTAATGGTCTCTACACCACTATTCTACCATACACGAAAACTGTTACCTGTTCATTCATAAGTCATTATTACTATTTTCTTTTGCAAATTTTCAGAAAGTTTTAAAGACGTTTGGGACAACCAATACTTTAAATGTTTTTCCAGTACCCACTAGAATAATAAAAAAAAACCCTGCTTTCAATAATTAAAATTTCTGGCCAAGAAAACTTCATTACCAAATTTATCTCTAGATTAATACGTGTATAAATAAATTATTACATCCTATTTCCCCCAAAAATATGAAGAGTACATTAAAATAATGCTTTCCATAAAGAAAAAACACTGAATATTCAGTTCCTCATACGGTATACTATTATGTGTATTATGCCAGCACCATGTCCTACAGTAAATTGGGGGGAAAAAATACAGTGAACTTCCATCGTACCGTATGCATTAAAGTCAAATTATGTTTATTTTGTGATAGTTTTGTCAAACAGTGACCAACTTTGATGCCCAACTACACCATTTTAACAGTTTTTTGTTCTTTTCATTCTATCGAATGTTGCAACTTTCAAGCTGGTGGGCTAGATAATTTTCAGTTATCCAAATCGGGTCCTAAAACAAATGTTAGCCTAGTGAACCTTACCCACAACCACGGACAAAATAACGTAACTCTCTTATCCCTCCCAACCCACCCCACCCAAAAAAATAGGTTCCATCAAGATTTTGTCCCTCTCTTTTATAATGATGGCCTCATTTTGAAACCAGAGGGAAGGTAGCTATTAAGTTGGTTGCTGGAGCCTCTAGAAGAAATGCAGTACTCAGATGCAGCCCTTTTTGAAAATTAATTTAAAGCTAGCCTAATCCACACAAAACCAACATCCAATATTTCTGAACAATTAGTTTTGCTACTTCAAAATGCTATTTAATACAGTCTGCAAAGATTTTTTGTTGCCTATTGGATGAAAAAAACCAACTAAAATACAGCTTCACTTTTTATAACCCAATTCTTACTCGCATCCTTCAATTTGACAGAAGGGAAATTTTAAATTGTAATAAATTGTACATTGTTGCGTAAACTAGGCTAGGGCAAAAAGTACCTTGTTTTACGGGAGTTTATCACTCAAAACCAACATGTGGGAGGGCGGCTTTTATTTTTTATTTTTTATAGGCTACCAAAATTTAGCTTTTACAAGTGAGAAACATTTTTTTTTTTTGCTAGGTTGACATAAAATTTTACCTAGGCCTACATTTTCCCTTTCTGTTCAAATCAAGCTCTTTTATTTTCTGATTGGCTTTGCCAAACTATTGTCGGTATCGCAAGCTTTACACAACAGATGGATATTTCTGTCTATTGTTGGTAGATCTCATGCACTCTGTTTGTTTCGAAACGGAAGAGAAGTCATAAAAAAATTCATGCGCACGATTTTTGGGGACGCGGGCGCTCCTGTAAAACAAAGGTTTTTTTTTTTTATTTGCCCAACAAGGCAAAAAGCAGAACCAGCATTTAAATTCATTGATGGTGCTGCTGTCAATTTACACTTGGGTCACGTTACATAATACGTTAGATCATAGATGCGTTATTCAACACCTAGAAAATTCTGTCAATTTACCTGATACCAAAACAACTAGCCCAGGCTATGTTTTGCAGTTTTATAACAATAAAAGCGATCGAAGACTCCGTCCACATAAAGCAAAAGGACTGACCTCAACCCTGTTAAGACTTTGTCTCGACCATTCTAGATGGATCCACACTGGACAAAGATTTTCACATCCTTTTCGAACTTGGGTCTTGAGTCTCAACCTTGACCCAGCATATGGAATAGCATGGAACTAAATCCTGGGCCTGAACACTTTTAACGCACCCGTTGCTGATGGGCAGTGTCGAAACAGAAGGAATGAAGGAGGAAGGGATGGAAGGGGAGGGTCCGAGGGGAGAAAGGAGCGTTATGAATGTTGTGGTAAGAAAATATAGAACTAAAGCCTTGGAGCTGGACCTTCAAGCACTTATGTGAACACTATTTTTTTTGCATTGTGAAAGCATGGTTTTCCCTGCAGTCCTAAGTCGGGGGAAACCCCAAACACAGTAATCGGAGCACGGAAGGGAGTCATTTCACTTATCTCGTGTTTGGCCTACGCTACAACATGAAGACCTATGCTTTTGTTAAATTCAAATTCAATCGTTAAAAATAGAGAGTTCAGAGAATTCGAAAAATGCTCAAAAATACGAAACTACAGTAACGCTCAATCTCACAACACAGAAATGGGTCAATTTCGCAAATTTTCGACAGTTTATGATGGAGGTAGATGGAAACTTCTCCCAACTGTCTTCATCAGGCTTTGTTTGAAGCACTACGGTGCTTTCGGATTACATCTGCTGGCTTGCGTCATTTGCAATGTGAGGCCCTCGTGGCCTCCGAGTTGGTCAGGTCGTCGTGTGCAACGCTCGGTTTAGGTAGCCGCCGATGTTGGTCATGTCATCGTCTCCACCCTTTAGTGAGGCATGCATGAAGGTCTGCTCGCACTAGGTATTGGATTCTAGGGGTAGAGGGGGCTTTGATATTCATTAGCCCATGCTTATCTTTTTTGTGTGCCTAGATTGCCAAGGACTCTAATCCTCTTACGATGCTTGTCTCTTGTCGAATTTGAGAGAATTAGGGTATTAGTATTCTTCCAGTCTATGCTATGCCGTGTTTCCATGAAGTGGTCTGCGATGCTGTCTCCTCTTTCTTATTTCTTACGTCCGCCATGTGTTGCCGTACTCTATTTCTCACTCCCTTGCGTGCCTCGCCAACGTTTCCATCAACCTTCATCATAAACTGTTGAAAATTTGCGAAATCGACTGATTACTGTGTTGTGAGATTGAGCGTTACTGTAGTTTCGTAGTTTTGCGTATTTTTCAAATCCAATCGTTTGAATCAATGTCCTTCGATGGGTGTCAAAAACCAATGAAATGGGCACAGCTGGAAAATACTAATTTCAGTGAATGGTTTAAGTACCTTGAAAACTTAAGGCTTCTGACATGCACAAAATTGTTTCTTGGCTTCATTGACGAGGTTTACTAACTTCTTACATCAACTAATAATGTTAGCTGGCCTTTTTCCCACTGTGTACAGAAGAAACGTGACGAGTTAGAGAAAACTTTCGACGGAATGCAGAGCCACACTCTTGACATTTATAAGGCCTGAATGGTTCGTCAAATTGATGAACAAGCCTGTGAACTCTCAGAGAATCCAGGCAAGCAAGAGTTTTTCCACAACTTTCGCACTCGTAGGTATCGTGTCCATTAACCACGTGTGTAACCACGTGATTAACGAGGGAAGTGTTATCTTCAAATTTTATGCCACATTTTTCGCACTTGAACGAATCATGATCCAAATCTTGCATCAACGACTCTTCTGCAGGTTCAGACTTGACGTTCCCATGTTCCTTGATGTGAGCTGCCAACTGATTCTTGCTTGGGTAAGCGACACGACATTGGTGACACGGGTACAGTGAGAACATGACGTTGCGTATTTTTAGTGTTTTGTAACAATTGTGTCGCTTCAATCCAGCTCTTCTGGAAAAGGTGAACCCGCATGTTTTGCATTTGGGTGAACTGCTGCCAGCATTTTTGTCCGGCAACTTTCTGGCTACTTTCCGAATACCCGAAGCATCAATTTTGTTATTCGTACTCTTGCTGTTGTTCTCGGCCATTTTTACTTTCTTCATATTGTAGGTGAATGCAAATTTTGTAGCCCACTCCAGGCTATTAATACTGAAGATCAATCACGTGCGACAAGATCATTCACGCAAACAAAGATGGAGTTTTCCACCAGCACATTTAGAGTGCCGTCTTACCTAAAATAATATCTTCTTTTAACAATCTTTCAACTAAGTGCGGTTGAATGTATTCGTAATGTTTGCACAGTCGGCTCCTTAGTTCAACGTGCCCTGAAAAGAAAACGACAACAATGACACCTTTATTCACAATATTTAGCTATTATGCTACTTAGTCCCCGTATGTATATTATGCCCGAGAAATCACAACAAAGATAGTAACACTATTAATTTATAAACCACATGCCTTAGAATAATAATAGTTAATATTCGGACTCTTTATTTTATTTCCTCGCGTGGTGGGGACTTCAGCAGTGGCATACTGGCATTCAACTGGATGGCGCCACTTGCAATTTTAGGCTTGTATTTGCTAGCGTTCATATTTGTTTGGCATTTTCAATTTGGTACTTTTGCTAGCGTTCATATTTGTTTGGCATTTTTAATTTGGTACTTTGGAAGGCAAAAATAAGGAAAGAACAGAATTTTCAGATGCTTCCTTGGTGCAATATGAAAAACTAGCAAATCTCTCCCTAGCCTACCCAATTCTTGCCTATATGGGACTTCAAAGACTGCGTAGCTTTTCCAGATTGGAGCAAAGGAAAAAACGGACTTAAAGGGGGATTGCTACCAAATAACAAGCTGCAGCATCTTTAGCCGTGTTTGCCACTATGTAGTTCTGTCTAGCCCTTACATTCAACTGGCGAAGACACACACAAATAAATTTATTTTTACACAACACACGAGCCTCATTAATTATTTCAAATGGTAACGACTGTTTTAAAACACAGATGTTGATCCGCTAGTTGCGCAGTGGCACCAGCAATCGTGATATCGTTAACCTTGACCACTTGCTTCCTGTTGCACGTGGACGCACCAACTTTACATTCAATAATTAACGAGGCATGTGGCAGGTTTGTTGTGTAAAAAGAAATTTCTTTGTACATTCCTTCGCTTGTTGAAATCAAGTGCTACATAGTACATAGAACTAAATAATGGCCCTGTAGCAGAATCAGAGCGACGCTACGTCGCAGTACGGCTGGCAGTGTTGCAGTAAGATTTATCCTGCACATTTTTTCCTTGGTCTTCTTTTGCGATCATTTTGCCAAAAATTGACCGATTTTGACCTTCAAATACACCATTTTTAACCGTTTTTTTCGAGAGCTTTTGAATGGTGCTATTGTCATGACGATAGATTTGGTCGTTCTCAGGTTGTTTAGCAAAAACAACTAACAAAGCTCTAGAAAAAAAAAAGTTCTCGCAAGAAACTTGTTCATGAACCAAAATGGGCCTAACTCAAAATTCTGCACAATGCAAAATTCCACCTTCACACCCTACCTGCAACCCGTAGACACTTCCCTTTTCCCGCAGACCGTTTTTAGTTTGTAAAAAAACTTGTCGCAGACGGCCAGAAAGTATTCTGCTTCTGGCAATAATGGGAGATGGCGCTACATGCTGCAACCTGTCATTCGGTGAATAAGCAGCTATTAAAAAAAGAGCCCAATACAAACCCTTCATACCCATTTGCTGCTCCTACGCTAAACAATCCATGAGCGTCCTCCCTCTCTTTCCCCACAAAAAAAAAAAAAGGTTCCCAACTGGATAAAAACGTTCAATCTTAAGAAAAAACTTCAGGGCTTTGATTGGGTGTCTTCTTTCTTTCTTTGGGTCATTAGTCTTTTATTTATTTTAAGAGCATTATTTCATGTTACCCAGGGAATTCCAGAGCACAGGGGCTCGTCCTGCTGGCCCTGTGATCCCTGTGTTAGCGTGAAAACATAAATAAAGAGAAAGGAAAGCATAAATTCCGTTAAGTGCAACGAAGCCATTTTACCAATTGGTTAAAAAAAAGGGTTAATTTTGGATTGAAAAGAGGAGCTGCGATGGCACCCTATTACTGCAGCTGGTACCCGTAAAACTTTGGGAAAGGAAGAGATGGAGGGGGGGGGGGGGATGGGTGAATGATTTACAACAGCTGACTGGGTCAATGTCAATGACCTGTCAGAACTCTTAAAGAAGTTCCAGCATAGATGAACCCCGTTTTCATCGAGAAACACCGACATGAATCTTTTTTGGCCGAGATTTTGGACGCATATGCGTAAATCAATCATCAATCAATAACAAGCTCGATGGGTCTGTTACACCAACCACAAAATTACGAGGCAGACCGCAGAGCGATGACCAAGTTGAAAGACAGCCATTTTTTTTAAAGGACCTCTATAAACTTTTCCCCCGATTGCACCTTTCTTCTGTTCTTTCCTTCGTGAAAACCCTTCTGCAAAATGCCATATTAACAAATCTGACACTAAACTTTGCTGTTGTTAACCACAGGGTTGTAACCTTCAGACGTGCAAATAACGTACCTACTACAATACTTCCTTCTTCTGATGAATCTCGTGCGTGCATTGACTTCGTAGTGTTTACTATTCACCACTTATCTTTACGAATACGTGGCAAGCAGCTGGCAAGTTAGTACACGATAGCGCGAAGGCCACCTGAGAAAAGAAGCGAGCGCACAAGGTACTATCCCAGTTTGCCTAAATCTGTGTGAAAGTAGTGAAAGCAAAGACCTTGGAATAGTAGTAGTACAGTCAAAGCAATAGTAGAGTAGAGTAGTAGAGTAGAATAGTAGCAGTAGTAGAGTGAAAGCAATCACAACCATGTTTTCCTATATGTAAAAGGCTTAACGCTCGGTTTCACGTAGCATGCGAGACGCGTCGTCCAATGAGGTGCGCTGAAGTGAAAGCACGAACACTGCCTACTGGCACGAAGAACGAACTACCCCAATCATAGTATTGATTAGTGTTAGCGGGACGCACAGAAATGTGGTAATCCTTTTCTTATTAGACTTAACGGTATTGCAGCACTAAACGAATATTATTTTACGGTAATAGTGACTAATCTTGAAGTTTTCGGACGATTTACTGCTACGTCAAAGGAAAGTTTAAAACATTTTTAATGAGAATAGAAAACGCCGTAGCGCATTATACAGAACAATACACACGTACCTTGGTTCTTCTTCTGTTTGAAATTCATGAAATTAAACCTTCGGAGACTTTTTTTGTCGTCGAGTGGACAAAGAGGTACGTAGCATTAAGCCATTGTTGTTAAACTTTAATAATTTGGTGTCAATGCAATGTTTTAAGCTTAAAATCCACGTATCACGTGTCACGAGTACTCTGTGGTTCAGGCTGCATGCCAGAGCAGTTCATTTTCGGGGTGTTCGCAGTGCGACTGGTGGCAGGATCGGCGGCTAACTGGACGACGCGTCGAATTTCTAACGTTAAGCCTTTTACATACAAAGCTATGTTACAACAATGGATATCGCTCGGCATCGGGTAATTTTCATAAACTCGTGAACAACTCGGCGTTGAAGGCCCACTCAGATATAGTTACTCATCGAGTGCCTAACTATAGTACCTAACCTGAACCAGCCAAAGTTAATACGTTTTCGGAACCAGGGACGTAGGCCTGTACGAAGTCAGATATTGCGCTAAGCCTAAGCTGGAGGAGGCAGTTATCCCGCAGTGTTGTTCTTCGCTGGGATTATTATGAAAACGTAACTAACAAATTGGGGAGAATAACTTGTCGCACAGAGGATCCCCACTAAACTGAAAAGAGGTAACAAGTCACTCATTGAAAGAAATAATTGTATTTATTGGCCAATATTTACATAAAACTGCTTAGTAACGGGCTTGACAACGCAAGCATGACTGGTGAGAATCTTCGGGGAACAAGTTATGATGAGCATCATGAACGCGCATAAATTCCATCGATTGAAAGTGCAGAATCTGGCAAAATCTAACGCTATCTAGTGCTAACTAGCACTTCCATCAAGCAAAGGAATGCACAACGCCATTTCTTTTAACGAACCATACAAACTGTCAGCTTGTTCAGAAATGAACAGCGCCATGATTTGTTTAGATTAATCATGTTTGTGACTTCAGGAGCTATTGACCTTGCACACCAATCCCCAGTTCCTGAGTCAACATTGAGTGAAATGCCGCACATGGGCAGTACCGGTTTCCTGGAGAAGAAACTCCGAGAAAGTTCCAGGCCAGGAATCCGGAAGTAAATAAACCAGTTGGAAGGCGACGTCACGAACGTTTTGTGGAAGACGGACTTCCAACTCAGCCTCCTACGTGAGCAGCCCTAAGCTGCCAACTGTCCAACTTTCTTATTATGTAAAGTTTAAATTATAACTGTTATGTATAGTTTTCTGTCATGCCTATTAAACTCTTATTTAGAGTTACAAAGTTTAAAGCCTTTGAAAGAATCCACAGTCGTAGTTAAAATACTCACCTCTAACAAGTGGTAACAGGAGCGTGTGAATTTTTAGGCAGAACGTAAAAATATTAATTCACTTCCCAAACCTAATACGAAAAATGTTCGGGCGCTATTCATCAGTATTTCTTCGGAAATAATACTCGTATGCAGTGGTATTCACCGTCAAGTCAAGACTGGAGCCACGACAAGATTGGGAAAGATGTTCCAAAATGGCAGAAAACACGACAGCTTCAAAGGACAGGCAGCAGGACCTAAAAGGCAAGTACAAAATATTGTCAGCGGTTGCGAAGTCCAGCCAAACAGTATAGAATGGCGTGTCAAAGTTTTTTTAAACTAAGAAGAATGAAAGTAATCCCGCCGGAGTAATTTAAAGGGTTTACACGTAGCCTAGGTGTGTACTAGCTGAAGTTTAATGATGGCAGAAGCAGCTTTAAACATGTCTAGTATCCAAAATTTACAGCTTCTGGATGGGAAGAATTATGCTACTTGGTCAGGCAGGGTAGAAGCGTTGCTTAAGCACCAGGGCGTTTGGAATTTGTTGATGTCAGGAAAAGATAAACCTGTTGACGAAAGGGAATTAGCGAAATGGGAACTAGCTAACGAAAAAGCATCTGGCCTAATATTGCTAGCTGTAGATAACGTCAAGGTTCAAGTGCCAAGAAATTTAACTGACGCATCAAAAATATGGAAGCATCTAAAAGATAGATACGAACCCTCCAATATTTTGAGGTATTTGTCGCTACGAAGACAGTTGCACGACTTGCGTAAAACTAGTGATATGTCAATAAGTGAATACTTGGGAAAAATCGGGACTATATTTGAAAGCATAGCCCAAACCGGTAAAACCATTGATGATGAAGAGAAAGCATGCTACATTATACTAGGCTTACCAGTTTCCTATGACAACTTAATAACAAGTTACTTAGCACCTTTAAAGAAGGATGAAAAGCTTAAATGTGAAGACATAGAACATTTATTAATAATGCACGAGTCTAAACAAATTGCATTGTCTGAAAATAAAACTGTTTCAGAGACGACTTACTACGCAAATCAAAGACAGCAGCCGAGAGGACAGCAGATTCAATCCGACATCACGTGCTACAGATGCGGCGGAAAAAATCACAAGTCCAGTACCTGCAGCTCTCCAGCCCCACCCCGAGACCAAAGAAGAGGACGTGGCCGAGGACGAAGCAAGTGGCGTGGTAATCATAATAATTCTCAAAGAGCAATTTCTGCAAGTAAGGAAAGTGTGTCATGTTTCACGTATGCAAAGTATGTTAACGTAAGAGCATACGCAGCAAAAACAGGATGGAATTTAAAAAATGCACTAGTGGTCGATTCCGGTTCAGCGCGGCACATATCCTGCAATAAAAATTGGTTTGCAAGCACGTATAACATTGAAACTGAAAGTGTAAAATGTGCAACGAAGGCTGACCCAGTCTCGACAAATACAGAAGGTGTTGTAAAAATAGACACAAATGGTGTAGTACTTTCCATGCAAAGAACTTTATTTTTACCTGAATTCGAAGTGAATTTATTTTCTGTAGGACAAGCAATGAAAGCCGGCCTCCGTATAGTTTTTGATCAAGATCGCTGTGAAATAATTCAGAAAAAGACAGACCGTCTAATAGCATCAGCAAGTTATATTGCCGGATTATTTATAATTAATGACCCCAAAATAACTCAGTCATACAGTTTAGTATCAAGTTTAAAGAGTGGAAACCTGTCGCAAATACAATTAGAGTCAAGTGCAAAGAGTAGTAAAACTTTTGCTCAAGCCAGTGTTAACCAGCCAGCGTATCAAACTAACTTAAAGCCTAACTCTGACGTAGGTCAAGTGCCCGCATTTCCCTGCACGCAAAATGCCGACAAGCATGCCAGGCAAATAAAGTTAAAGCAAGGTGTCTTCAATAAAAGCACTTACGTGTGGCACAGGAGGTTTATGCATGTTTCAGCTTTAACGTTAAAGAAAATGGCCAAATCAAATGCACTACGTGGTTTTTGTCATAAATCATTAATAAAACCAAGACCAAATGCTTGTAGTGACTGTCTCCAAGGAAACATAAAAACAAAGCCTTTTAAAACTATCAATGCAGATCGCATACCCGAGCGCTTAAGTATTGTTTACTCTGATATTGTTGGGCCGTTTCCTACCCCAACAATGGCAGGCTCTTATTATTTTGCAACATTCATTGATGGCAAAAGTCGATTTGTTCAGGTAGCGTTCCTGAAAACGAAGGATGAATTGTTTGAAAAATTTAAGCAATATAAACTCAAAGCTGAAGCCGCAACGGGTTGCAGAATAAAGGTTTTTCAATCTGACCACGGGAGGGAATATGAATCAAAATGTATGGAAGATTTCATGTTGCAAAATGGAATTAAACACCAGTTCTCCCCCCCTTACTCCCCTTCCTCCAATGGAATTGCAGAGAGGCAGAATTTGACGATAATGAGTTTGGTCCGAGCAACATTAGTCCAGGCAAAACTACCAACAAAGTTTTGGGGTGAATTAGTAAATACTGCAGTTTACATTCGCAATCACTGTACTAATGTAAGAAACAAATTTAGGACACCAAGACAAATGTGGGAAAACACGAAATATAAACCCACGGTAAAATATTTTAGAGCAATTGGATGTCTTTGTTTTGCGCTCAAACCACCATTGAAACGTTCAAAGCTAGATGCTAGAGGAATTCCATGCATAATGATCGGCTATGATCAACAATCCAGAGCGTACAGACTATATGACATTTATAATAAGAAGATAATTGTTAGCAGAAGTGTAACCTTCCAAGAGGATGTACTAGGCTCATCCAGACTGGCCGACAACAATGAAGTCCAAAATGGTAAAGACCTAGACTCGCTAATTATTGACTTGTCATTCAATCCAACGGAAGTTGAAGACAAGGTCGACCCACTACAACTTCAACCTACCCAAGTTTCACCTCGACCGCAAGTGCTGCAGCCAAGGGTTCAGACCCCAGAAGTTCGACTAACCAGAAGTCGCGCCCTAAGAGAAGGGATAGTTGTCCCAGAAATCCACCAGAAGACTTCGTCAGAGGGGGACACAGCTCACAATGCCGTTTTTGCCGAAGCCTCTAATGATTTCAAGAAAACGGAAGATGACTATGTTTTTGCATTGAATGCTACTCCTCAAGAACCGAGAACTGTAACTGAAGCCATGAACAGTCCGGAAGCAAACCAATGGAGAATAGCAATGAATGACGAGTACGGATCTCTCATAGCAAACGGAACATGGGAGCTAGTGGATCTACCAGAGGGCGCACACACTATAGGAAGCAAGTGGGTGTTAAAAATAAAGAAGAATGCCAAAGGCGAAATAGAGCGCTACAAAGCACGCCTAGTGGCAAAAGGATTTGCACAAAAATATGGAGCCGAATTCCAAGAAATTTACGCACCTGTCGCCGGACTTTCCACCATCAGACTTTTAATTTCAGTAGCCGTCCAGAAAGGTTACTATGTAGATCAGTACGACATAAAAACTGCCTACTTGAACGGTTTCCTAGGAGACGGAGAGCAAATCTACATGGACCAACCTGAAGGGTTCATCGTTCAAGGTCATGAGCACCAAGTATGTCGTATAATCCGTAGCCTCTATGGCTTAAAACAAAGTGCACGAAGGTGGTACATACGTTTCGCCGAGGAGATGCAGAAGAATGGCTTGAAGAGGTGTCGCTCCGACGCTTGTGTATTTTTCCTCAGAGAAGGCAAAGAAATATGTCTGTTAATTGTATACGTGGATGATGTCGCCGCCATCACTTCCAGTCCGAAGATGCGACAGTTTGCAAGAAGCGTTTTGACGAAAAGCTTTGAAATTCACCCTCTTGGCCCAATAAATTTTATGTTGGGAATCCAATTTTCAAAGACTCAAGATGGTGCTATCACCATGAACCAGACGCAGTACATCAAGAAAGTTCTGTCACGTTTTGGGATGCAGGATTGCACACCAGTGACGACTCCCTCAGTACCAAGAGGACAAGAAACACGAGAATTAACTGAATGTCCAGACAAGATTCCACTACGAGAACTTGTTGGTGCACTCTCTTACATTTCAAATGGCACACGCCCTGATATTTCCTTCGCTGTGAACTGCTTAGCACAACGTGCATCCACACCTACAAGGGAGGATTGGCAAGCTGGAAAGAGAATCCTTCGATACTTGCAGGGAACCAAGGAGCAGAGCTTAGTCTTACGACCAGATCACACCGGACTCCAAATCTACACTGATGCGAGTCATGCAAGCGATTTGGAAACTCGCAGGTCCACAACAGGAGTAGTGGCAACTTATGGCGATGTACCTTTCCTTTGGAGATCAAACCTACAAAGGACAGTTTCCCTGAGCACCATGGAATCTGAGTATAAGGCGATTTCCCAAGGCGTACAAGAGTGCCTCTGGACTAGAGAACTATTAATTGAAACAGGCATCATACCTGCCGATGGTGTCAAGCCTACACCACTTTGCACGGACTCACAAAGTGCTCGTGCCCACGCAGTGAGCTATGTGGAAAAATCACGCACAAAATACATAGACATTATTTATCACCATGTGCGTGAACGAATAGAAGACAAAAGTGTGGAAATACTCTACATCCCCACAAAATCAAATGTTGCCGATTTATTAACAAAATCGCAGCCTGGACCAAGACAAAACTTGTTGACTAATAAATTAAATGTTTTTGTTTCCAGGTAAACCTCCTTCAGTCAGAGGGGGAAATTGTCAGCTTGTTCAGAAATGAACAGCGCCATGATTTGTTTAGATTAATCATGTTTGTGACTTCAGGAGCTATTGACCTTGCACACCAATCCCCAGTTCCTGAGTCAACATTGAGTGAAATGCCGCACATGGGCAGTACCGGTTTCCTGGAGAAGAAACTCCGAGAAAGTTCCAGGCCAGGAATCCGGAAGTAAATAAACCAGTTGGAAGGCGACGTCACGAACGTTTTGTGGAAGACGGACTTCCAACTCAGCCTCCTACGTGAGCAGCCCTAAGCTGCCAACTGTCCAACTTTCTTATTATGTAAAGTTTAAATTATAACTGTTATGTATAGTTTTCTGTCATGCCTATTAAACTCTTATTTAGAGTTACAAAGTTTAAAGCCTTTGAAAGAATCCACAGTCGTAGTTAAAATACTCACCTCTAACACAAACCACGACATTATTGAGTGAAAATTTGGAACAAGATGTAAAGATTAACAGTATCATTGCCGCTAGATGGTGCTACGGTAAGAGGGTGCGACCAATACAGCCCAGACATGGTGCACCCTGCACACAACGGTTCAGTATTGGAAGCGCGGTGGGAGGGAGCGTAAGAGCCAGAACGGCAGTATAGAGTGAGACATGACAGAATTAGTTTGCGGCACAGTGTTCATATTTCTCCTAAAGTGCGATTGAATCTACAATTAGTGTAAATCATGGATGTGTCAGATCATCATTTGTCAGGTGACCACTCACCTTCGTCACAATTTTCAGACGATTTTCTCTGATACTGCGTCTTTTTTTTTAAAGAGGTACTATCATCGATTGAAATTCTGCAGAATCTGGCAACACTGATCGCTACACTGCTTACAAACTTAATAGGAAAAAACAAGGAGGGAGGATGAGTCATTACGTATATTAGAGATTCCATTCATCCAAACTTGTGGCAAAGTGCCAGTAATGATGGTGACTGGGAGATACTATGGTGTAAAATCGGCACTTTGGACTGTGACATCTTCGTTGGAAACTTCTATCGTGCGCCAGGCACTGCTCACAATGATAACAATAGAGCCTTGATCCAATCTGTCCTTCAATTTGGCTGTGAACGAGTGCTAATCCTTAGTGACTTTAACTACCCAAACATTGAGTGGAGTCAGTTACATTAGGGGTTCACACCCAGCCGGTGGTAGGTTTCTCGAGTCCTTCCAAGAGCTGTTGCTGGTTCAACACATCCCCAGGCCAACTACAGGGACAGGCAAACCCCCTTGTCTCCCTGACCTTATCATCACTAACAATCTGGATGTTGTGACTGATGTCTCCTACTTGCCACCAATTGGTAACAGTGACCACATTCTGATCTCTTGCAACTTTCACATGGCGGTTGCCCAGCTACCCTTTTGCTTCCCCAAGCTCGGCTACAGGAATGCAAATTTTGACCGTATCGCCGAAGATCTCGACTCGGTCAACTGGCAGGAAGCCCTTGAGTACCAAGGGCTTTATCAGGCTTTCATACAGAAATGCAAAGTTGCTTTGAAGTATAGTACGGCATCGCATCAAGGCATCTAAATGGAATACTAAACCTCTCTTCGCACACCTACCTACACGGAAGAAGGATGGTGTTGCAACGATACTTATTGCCAAGATGGGCTCAAGGTCACTGGTGACAACATGGCTGCTGAAGAATTTAGCAAGGCCTTTGGCAAGACGTCTTCCGTCCCCAGCAATGCCCCAAGTACTCAAGCACCGACGAATACCCTGAGTGGAGAAAATTACGTTGATGTAAATTTCATTACGCGGAAAAACATTGTTGGTCTTACATTTACATTTACATAAAATAATTGTCACGCCCATAGGCATTATGACAATCTACACAGGGTGCAGGACAAAAAAAAACCGGTTAGGCCAAATTATGAGAACAACTTCTCACTTTCCTCTCCACCTCAAGTTTTTTCTTAAATCCTTCCAGGTGTTTAGCACAAGCCACGTCCTTTTTCAACCCATTCCAGTTGAAGGCAGTTTCAACAAAAAACGAAAATCTGGCGTAGTCTCTCCGAGTGTGTGGCAGCCCCACCTTCATAGTATGATCATGCCTTCCAAAAAAATTGGGCACAGCACAAATGCGATCTCGGTCCACAATATTGAAAAATAGGTGAAGCCGGTGTTCCTTTCTTCTGTCCTCCAGGTTCAATAAAGCAAGCTCCCGCTGTGTAGCAGTAACACATAACTCTTGCCTAAAGTCTCTGTTTATGAGCCTAGTTGCACGCCTCTGTACTCTCTCCACTTGCTGCACACAGCATCAATCAAAACAAAGCCGTGGGCCCTGACTGTATCCACCCATCCATTTTTAAAATCACTCCTTTTCAATCTTAGCCTCTCTCCATCATATTCCGCAAATCCATGAGGAAAGGCGATCTGCCTGTTATCTGGAAGACGACGCATGTCACCCCTGTTTTCAAGGGCGGCAGAAAGCTGACGCTAACTTCTACCGTCCTGTCTGTCTTACCATGCAAGTTTCCAAATTACTGGATAGAATTGTTAAGAACCACCTGATTGAATATTTCTAAGATAATGGATTTCTTGCTGATGAGCAACATGGATTCATCAAAGAAAGATCCTGGTTTACAATCTTACTTGTTGGCTTCAACACCTGGATGGAAGCCATGGATCATGGTGCACCGTGGGATGTGATATACATGGATATCCAGAAAGCCTTCCCTTCCATCCCTCACCACAAGATCATTTAAGGACTTCGTCTTGCTAAAACAAACACTGCTATCATTAGATGGATTTCTGCCTTCCTTACTGGCAGAAAGCAAAAGAGTGGTTCTGCATGGTCAGAGGTCTGGACGGAGAGAGACATTAAAAGATGTGTTCCAGAAGGATGCCTTTTTGGTCCTGGCCTTCATTGATAGTCTACAGCCATTGATAAAAAAAAAGTCTATGCATGCTTTTGCAGATATCTTGAACGTCCTTGGCCCTGTGAGAAGCGGGGAAGTCCCTCTTACAGGAGGGCCTCGATCACATCGCTGACGTCGCACAGTGCAAAGTCTTCCACCTTGGTCACAATAACCCGAAGAGGACTTACACCCTTAATGGCGGGGCTCTCGACACTACTGCCAGCATGAGAGACCTCGGGGTGGTCGTTGGTAATCCCACAGCTTTGACGACCACTGTAAAGCCATCATCGGCAAAGCTAACAAACTGACCGACCAAGTGGCTGTGAAACTCCTGATAAAACTTTCATCTGACCAGCACTCGAGTTCTGTGCGCCTGCTTGGAACCAAATTGGGAAAGGTAACTTCGAAGCCGTGGAGTGTCTGCAGCATCGCTTCACCAAACTTAGTCCTGCGATCAGAAACTTCGCTTCTATGTTATCTCTCCCGTTTTTCGTTATCTTTGAGACATCCGTTCTCACTTGTACTGTAAGAGAGGCTCACCTCTTCTCGTCAGCAACTACCAACCAATCAGCCTTCCTCCATTATATCCAAAATCTGGGAACATCTTGTCTACAAAGGCAGTATTATTTTCCCAAGCCACAGCTTTATCTCTCAGAAGTATTGTATTACCTATGTGCTTGATGCCTACAAATTAAGGCTCGGCTGATACCGATATTGGTATCGGTATCGGTGTGGGATCCGTATCGGCTAACTGCTTTGGTCAAATATCGGTTTTTGCGATATCTTTGCCAAAAATTGTCCATTTTTGATGTTCCAATACACCATTTTAACCGTTTTTTCGAGAGCTTTCCAATGGTGCTAATTTCAGAGCGATAGCTTCAGACGTTCTCAAATTATTTAACAAAAACCAAAAACAGGTTCCAAAAAACGCATGTTACTGCAATATGCTTGCTCATATAGCTTTGATATTCGGAATTTTTCATCAAATTTTGTTTCTGAATACGAAGCAACATTAACTTTACTGAAAGTAATGCATTGAAGTATCGGCATCGATATCGGTGATGTAGCATCGGACCGTATCGGATCGGTCAAAGTTGGTATCGGCCGAGCCTTACTACAAATACATCACTCCTGACTGACAGATTCATCCCCTAAGATCTCCTCTTTCTGGACTGTAGTAAGACATCGACACTGTTGCAGCTCGCCTTCTACACAAGCTTCGTTCCTTTATTTCACTTTTATTTAGCTTCACTCCGACGTCTACTACAGATACCAGATAGTATTCCTCCGGGATTTTTTCTCCTATTAGTCAAATGTACTCCAGGGGTATTTTTTTTTGGTCTGCTGCTGTTCAACCCCTATATGAGTGTTCTTCTCACAACAGCAGCTATGCTAACGACATTTTTTTCTCTACAAGAAGACCTACACTGCATCATCAACTGGCCAAACCTAGACTGTCCCTCCATCAACCCTGAAAAGTGTGCACTCATTTATTTCAGTTACAGTAATCATCAGCAATCTTACGTTTTCAATGGCAAAATTTTCAGAGGCTGTAACTCTCCCACACACTGACCTTGTCATTAGGTTAACTCGAGTTTGAAGTTTGGCGGTCACGCATAGCTTGTTGTTACCAAGACCTACTCCATCTCTTTTTTCCAAACTTCACAAGGAGCTTCTTACATTATTGCTTTCAAGTTTGTCAACCCTGTTATGTAACTCACCTGAACAAACTGTAGGCCACCCAGCGCAAACTCACCAGATTATGTTCCTCCATTCGTCATCTCTCCTACCCAGAATGCCTGCACTTTTTGAAACTTCCGATTCTCCAAACACTTTTTTTTCGTGGCGATGTTATTCTCCCCTATCAAATTCTTCATCATTAGTTGATATTCAACTCCTTGCTTAAGCTCCAGTTTCAAAATTGTCAGTTGTGTTCTACAGATAGGGTTGTTTCCCGTTGGAACTCGCATCCCTTCTCACTTATCCGTTCACCATCCCTGGCTACCATTAAAACCATGTTCAACTTGCTGTGAGTGTTCCTCTACTGGTGGGTGGGTGCTTTCTAGTCCTAGACTATGCCCTGTCAGATTTTTATGTTATTTTTTGAACAGCAAATCTTAATACCACAAAAAAGTTGCCTCCTTAGTCACATATCAACTTATTAAATTCATTTGGTCTATCATGCACTAATAGCCTCGACTGCCTTGCTTGTTGCAATATTTTCGTCAATACCAAAGCATCTCTCAATAATTAGGAATATCATACCCTGTTCCTACTTTGCTTAGTGAGGAAGTCCTCGATCACCCTCTGACCCTCTACTTCCTTCTACTTTCCACTCTCCCACTTCTTAATTCCCTAAAAAAAAGGCAACAATCTTCAACCAACTACTGCTGGCAATACTGAAGAAGGCAATCCATTATGCATGCAAGTCACTTCTACCCTGTAGGCACCTGCAATACACACATCAGTAACCTACGTCACAACTCCACCCCATCGGACACTTCCGCCATCTTGGGTGTCATGCTCTTTCTCTTGCTGTACCTACCATCCTGCATCTCACCACACCCAATGCCGCATTCACCAATTTGGGCAATCTTGTAGGACTATCAAGTGATTCATGTGCCTGTCTTGCAGCAGCTTCTGCCATCTCATTCCCACTGCTCCCACTTGGCTTGGCTGTGCGAACACTTCACAATATGGTAATCAAGCCATCAGCGAAAATCGTACACTAGAATGACGTAGTACAATAAGCCTCTTTTATGCACTTTCATTTCATTCAAGTGACATGACCGGGATTCGAATCGGCAAGCCAGTCAATCACGAGATCTATCCCATACCACCTTTGCCAGTAGACAAGTGGCCGTATCGGTAAAGGCAGTACGGCAGTGATCTGGTGATGGACTGGTTCGTCAGTTCGAATCCAAGTCATGTCACTTTATGAAACGTAAGTGCATTAAGGTGGCTTACTGTACTACGTTATTCTACTGTACGATTTTCGCTGATGGCTCACTCCCTCAGCAATTCCTCACAATGATTAAAGACGGAAATGATGAAAGTACCGAGTAATATTCTCCCAGCTTCAGCACATCCACCCCAATTTCTACCTGATGTCTCTTTAGGACAGCCACAAGACAACGTAAGTTTTCTGTCGATTTAGTTCAACTGTTGGTATCGGGTTACGTAGGTATACCAGGGAGTAAGGAATTACGTCATTTCCAGACCCTGGTAAAGCCAACGTTGGTTTTGTTTGATGGAGTGAATGACATCTTTCAGTGATTGAACGCTGTTAGCGGACGCAAAACTTTGCTTCGTAAGTCCTGTATTTAACAGTAGCTTTCCTATTTTACACCTGTAGAAATATGTTTCTATACATCTTCCGATACGATTTTCATACATCCACGGCAGTAGCTGGGCTGCCCTATTTCTTGAGGTGGGGCAGTACATCCAGAAAAAATGGGACAGAAAATGCTCTTCTAGACGAATTCATTGTACAAAATCAAAAGCCTTCTGAAAGTTTTCTTAGTCTATTCCTCCATGACACACGTTCACGTCATGTACGAAAAGTAAAGACGTACTGTTCACCTTGAATGATTACACATGAGGTCCAACCAAACATTATTGTAAATGAATAGAACATCGATGACGGATGCTCTGAGTCCTGAAACTTACTTTTAGTTGGTTCACTGAAGCAATAACTATACTGAACGTTTCGTGTCGTTATTATTTTCAATCGTAAACATTACGGAAAGCAATTACACTGTTTTGTAAACTGTGACAAATAGAATGAAGGTTCACAAAAGATTTGAAAAAAGTGATGCTAAAAAGAGGTAGCATCCGATTTTATCAAGACACGCGCTAGAGTGTCGCCGCCAAGTTATTGTTTCATTGTTGTTGTATTGTTGTTTTCAAAGGGTTTCAAAGGGTTTAACGAGCGTTACCCACTCCAGGTCATCTGCCCGAAGCCCTAGGGCCCTATGTCTGCAATTGTTGTTGTTGCATGAAGGCGGCAAGCTAAGCATGTGTCTTTATCTGAAGCAAAAGTTTTATAGACTACAACGAGTAGCTGATAAAATAGTTGCATGCGACAAAAATGGCTGCAAATCAGTTGGACAATCAGGCATTACGTCTGTATAATGTAGGACAACTGTTTTGGTTCGCCGGACAACTCTTTTTAGGGAAAAATTGCTACCAAAGATCGTTGATAATGTGTTGGCTAGCTAACTAGCTAGCTACTAGTGGCCCGGAAGTCATATTAATTTCCATAGACTTTAAGAAGCCGATTGTGAACGAATCAGAAGACCTTTTGAAATGAAAGTTGCTTTGAGCATTGGGCGACATTAATTCTACATACCTTTGGAGGTTTGGGAATGGAGGGTCCTTCCGTTAGTGAGCTAACTGGCGCGTTGGGGGACTATGGATTGACAAAATATTGTTCGTAACCCTAAAAGTATTGTTCGGTATTGTTAAAAGCATTGTGTCAGTCGCGTACCTTGTGTATTTGCAGGTGCATGTTAAGCGCTGGCCGGTTTACCGAAAATGACGTACTGTAATGCCACATATCGGCGTAGGATAACTCCTCCATACTAAATAGTAAGCTAAATTGTTAATGCTAAAGAAAATTTGCCATACCCATAAACAAACAGTCAAAAAACAACCAACATGAGTATTATTTATCTAAAATATGTAGAATTAATACTTGGCTCCTTTTTGCGAGTAATTAGTTATTTTTACTTTGCATTAAAGAAATTATTCGACTAGAAAAGCAAAATCATTTACAAGAACAACTGATACCTAAACAAGAATCTTTGCCGAAAACCAAGTGTAAAGCTTCAATAAAACATGGCAACCAAAAACGTAAAGAAACCACCAAATGACCTACTGTCACGGCATATATCTGGCTTGCGTAACTCTTCCATACTAAATGTAAGCTGCATTGTCATTGGAAAATAACAAAATCCGTCAGAACCATCAACAAACAACATTAAAAAATAAATACCAACTCGTTTGATGATTAATGTAAGGGTGAACTGATCCGAAGTAAAAACAGCAAAGGAACACAAATAAACTTTCCTGTAAGGTTTCGTATACTGCAGTGTTGTTGTACTGTTTACTCCACGTGAAACCTTACTGCTGTAGTTAAATATTTTTACCATTTTTCTGAAATGTGCAATTTCTGTAGAATTAATACTGGACCCTTTCTGCGAGTAATTAGTTATTCACAGTTTGCCTTTAAAAAAAGTATTTGACTCAAAATCCAAACTCCACAAAATAAATCAAATCAATTACCAAAAGAACTGATATCTACACAAGAGTCAACACCGAAAATGTTGTAAAGATGCTGCAAGATGGAATAAAAAGTAAGGTTCCATGCGCAACGCGAGCTTTGTGAGAGGGCCCCCCGGGGACCCCAAGTAAAGCGAGCAAGCACAGTCCAGTGGTCAGCGTACTCTTCTCCAAACCAAGTGAATGCTGGTTTGAATCCCATGACTAACCCCTTTAAGTACTTAATAAAAAAAAAAAAGTCCTCGGGTCGCGTACTAACTTTATTAATTTCCGATTTGTCACATCGGAGATGTGGACTTGAGCTAGAATCGTGAATTTCATTTTTGGCTTGGATTTCTTGTTGTTGTTCTTAGGACATGTTTATACAATGGTCTCTGCAGACTAAACCATTCTAAACCACGAAAGCTGGTTCTTATCTCATTTGAATGAGCTACTTCCGGAGATGTACCCTTTACAGAAATAGAAATTTCAGTTATTCGTGCCATTTCAGAGTTACGGGGTCCTGAACGATCAGTTTTATTGTTTTACATTGTTTCAAACATTGTTATTAGGCCATAATGACGTCACCCTGCCGTGTTAAATCTAAAATGTTCGTTGCCCATTTGCTTGCCAGCCTGTAATACGAATAAAAGTCAAAGTCGCTGAAAGAGAGCTGTAGAAAAGCCAACTTACAAAAGAAAGACCTGCACTGAATGAGCGAGCGAAATTCAGTGCGTTTGCAAGGAGTACAGAAGACCAACCACGAATTAGAAAACAAAAACGAATCGTAAGGTAAAGATTAACTGAGCCGTAGTCCAAACAGCAAAGGTCTGTCTTGCAAGGTTTCAGATACTACAGTGTTGCTGTGCTAGTTCAGTTCACTTGAAACCTTACTGCTGTATCCAACCATTGCACACGAAAATACAATCATCGCGGCTGAGCGGTGAGAGAGCTCAGCCTAGTTGCTGGAGGTTTGCGCATCTGGTCGAACCCTTGGCAAAGTCCCCGCCAGGACTGCCGGCCAGGGTAGCGTAAGAGGCTACCATGCTCCTTCAGTGGCTATGGGATGTATTCTGGCTAATTCTGACAATCTTTCGGCCCCGATGATGATCGGAGGTTTCCCGGATCGGATCAAAATTGAGCCGGTTCAGCCATACAAGCATTAACTGCTTCGGCTGACTTAAGGCTCGTCAAAATTTCTTTAAAAAAAAACATATCCCAACTTTCAAAACTTTTGATGTGGAAACAAAAGAGAACAACGTTAGGCTACACAATCGACTATTTTCTGGCCAATTGTTTCAGTGTTCTTTCAGTGTCAAGTCATCTTCTTTCCTTTCATCACCCTATACTGATGATATCAGTTTCAAAGATTTTTCAAGCACTTTCCCACCGACGGAATTCCATTATTACCTTCCAGGACATTTCCAGGTTTTCAAGAACTCGTACGAACCCTGACTGTATAGATTTGTGGTAACACAATAAGAAGATTAGTTGTTAACCATTTTCCAGCGATGTCATTTAGCCAAGTAGAATGCACCAATCATTAGCTGACCTACCGTGAGCAAAAGTAAAAAAAATGGTAAAAAACATTTGAATACAGCAGTAAGGTTTCACGTGGACAAACAGTGCAGCAACACTGCTGTAGCTGAAACCGAAAGTTTATTTGTGTTCCTTTGCTGTTTTGACTTAGGCCCAGTTAAACCTTGCCTTAACCCTTTACTGCCCAACATCCAAACCGAACAGCAAAATAACTAAGCCCCCAACGCACAATGCGAGTTTTGTGAGCGAGCGCAAGCGTGAGCAGTAACAGCTCAGTGGTCAGTCAGCATCCGATCGTTGTAATGTCTCGTGGCAAAACGCGGATTTGGTATACCCTCCGTAAAAAAGTGTTGGGTTATCAAAAAGTGTGGCTTATGGCAACGATGACGTGTGTGAGTTTTCAGATTAACCAGATATAACTGCCCAGTTTTAGTATTGCGTTGTGTTAGCGGACGTCACCACCGTGTATTAAAGATAACTCAGGACTACGATATAATTACAAACCAAAATATTAGTGAAAGATTACAAAGGGTAAATAAAGGGTAAGTAAAAGTTACATACAGATTAAATAAATGGTAAATAAAAAAGCAAAGAAAGTAAATAAAGGATAAATAAAAGATTAAGTAACTAAATAAATAAACAAAGATAAGGGTTAATAAGGGTCACCAAGGATAAATACGGCTACGGATAAACAAAGATAAATAAGGATTTTAAAAAGGGTAATACAAAGCGTTATTCAGTAGCAGACTGGGAACTACGTTTCCACAATTAATTTTTTATCGGATTTTTTATCCTGCAATTTGCGCTTAGATGTAATCTTAAAGGTTTTAACGAGCGTTAACCACTCCTGGTCATCTGCCCGAAGCCCTAAGGCCCTATGTCTGCAACAGCCAGATTCCCAGGCGGTCACCCACCCAAGTATCAATCCAGGGTGGGATTAGATGTAATCTGTCCAACTTATAACAATGAGGTAGGTAAGTTAGTTACATCATTTGTATTCTACTGCAACAAAGACCTCTGTCGGGGCATTCAGTTTACGCACGAGCAATTAAATACTTAGTTTAAAAAACTCCCATTCAATTTTCATCCTTGCTGCTGGATGTATGACAAGAGAGCCGCTACGTATTGGTCACTAAGAAAAGCTAAAATTTCTGTGCTATAAGAAAGACGACCTGTACGAAACGAAAGTATTGGTTATTATCTCCTCCAAATGAAATATGGTCAAGTGGTAATAGAAGTTGCGGCCAGGGTGAACTGATGTTTTCTTTTCCACGATGTTAGCTTGATTTCCCGAAGTAGCTTATTATGGTGAGTAGGACGTTGTACGCTACGTTGAAATGTGAAAACCAGGTTAGGCTTTTTTGCTCGTTTTAAGAAAAGTAATGGCAAATGTTTTGTAATAGCAAAAAAAAATCCCACTAAAGCTGAGATGGAAGTCAGTTTTCATTAGTACAACTTTTCCGTACTTTAGCTGCGATGATTATCATGATATGATGTGATGAAATATCATTTCTCGAATATGTTAAGCGTCCCACAAGCATTTTCCAACTCGTTGTAGGATTCGCTGACGCTTAGGCGACGGAGAATTATTCGAAGGGCACTTTGGCGAGTAAACAACAATTTTTCAAACGGTTGGACACTTAAGCCACAACTATTGGACACTTTTTAGGCATAGTGGCATGCACCGGAGGGGGGGCGGGGGGAGCAAGAGGGCATTGCCCCTGCCCTTTTCTCAAAATGCCATTTTTGTAAAAAATTAAATGGCTAAAAAAAGCATAATAAAATGGGTAAAAAAGGCCCAAACTCTTTTTATAAGAGTAAAATAAACTGGCCTAAAAAAAGGCATAACAAGGCCTGGAAAAGAAAGAAAAATGCTAAGAAAGGGCAAAAGAGAGGGCAAAAAAAACTGGTCCCAGAAAAAAATGTCCACTTAAACAGCCGAATTCCAGAAATCCACTCAAGGGCCAAATCGGGTTAAGGGTGATTGTACGGGTCAAAGCGTGTCTATAGAAATAACCTCAGATTTACCCTACCTGGTAAAATTCCAGCCAATGCACCTGACCTAACCTATAATAGCAATCGAAAATACGAAAAAACATCCCCCCTCTCCAGGAATGTTTCCTTTCCCCTGCACCCCCCCCCCCTCCCAATTTCCGTTATATATTAGGGTGAAGTGTAGAAACGTTTTTTTTTAATTACTCATTAGCAGAGTGTGGAAAAGCTGCTGTTGGACATCACTATCACACACACACACAAATTTCAACACTCTGGGGTTATGGCTTGAAGTGCCCCATGGGCTTCAAGTTGAACATTACAAATGGCAATGGGCGGGAACGGCAAAAAAGGCAAAAATGATGATTTAACTGGTTTAAAATCTAATTTTTAAGATTATCTCATCCGATTCTCGCAGAAACTACGTCAGCATGCCGCAATTACAAAGAATTTTACTTTTCTTAAAAAAATGTGGGAATAATTTCGCATCGAAAATGGGCCAAAATGGCCCTTTAAGCAATTTTGGCCTGTTTACTCCTTGATCTGGTAACGACCTGTTCCAGTATTCATGGAAAAACTGATATAGAAGTGTCTAGTTTCTTTACCTTACGGCAAGACTCCAGAACCCGTAGTCACAATCTCAAAATTCTCATTATCTTTCTTATTTTTTTCTGCGTGTGATGTATTGCCTTGTTTTTCATGTAGTTGTGTAAGCCAACCAATAGACTTTATACAGGGTGTTTCATCTCAAGTGTTAATGCTCAATATTATCCCTAGTATTGCAGATAGGTCGAACATGGCCATGGAATACGTTGGAACATCCAGGGCATCAGACGGTTAAACCGAAAATGACCTTGATGACCGATTTCAAGGCCAACGAAAAACTAACTCCGGAAGTAGCAGAGATAGGGCCATGATGCAAATTGCAAACTTATAGAGGACGAAGATATGACCTCAACAAAAGCAAACAGAACAGAAATCGGTTCAAATGTGAAAGAGATACAGTAAAAACAATATGGGTCTTGCAGCCCCATTGGAGGACTTGACCACAACCCATCCTGAGGTAGAAACACAGGCAGGCACCGATAGGAAATATCTACCATCTTTGGCTGTACTTACAGTGGTGCCCGTGTTAGCATGCTCGTCAGGTTAAGGCTTCAAAATGTCTTTCTGAATAAAATCAATTCTGACTCAACCTTTCAACAACAACTAACTCTCCTACCTGGTTTTATTCAGTTCTGCTGTCTATGGGCCTACTTTATGCCTGGTGTTCGGGTTTTCTTCCATAAGTCTATTCTGAATTTCTGACAAGCTGATATCTGTTAGCAACACAATATACTTAAGCATTAACGAGTCTGTTTTTCCTTAAAACTAACCATAAAGCTAGGTGGTCTAGGAACCTCAAGTGAAGTTACCTACTCAGTTGGAACCTTTCCTGGTACCACTGGGGTAAAACTAAATTTAGGGAGATCTCTGGACGAGCTGGGTAGCCTTCAGGAACTGACATGCGTTATCCATTAAGCAAAAGTGTTAGGTTTCATTATTAGCTATTCCTCCAGGACCTTCCAACTGAGCTAATTGACTCCTTCCCATTCCATAGCTCCCCACTTGGCTGAGGGGGTCGGGCGCATCTCCCCCATACCAAATAATAGATCTCCCTACCCAGAGCAAACACAAAAGGTTTCATATTTCCATTTTATGTATTCAAAAACTACAAGGGCGACCTAGCACTTTATAAGATTCCCTGTATAACTCGCCTAAGGCTATTTACTGTTTCAAAAAGAAAGGAAAAAGCCCAAATGAGTAAAAAATGAGCCAAATTAAGCCAAATAGCCCATGACTTTGCCCAAATGAGTGTATTTCTTGCCTAACCTTTGATTTTGTTTCATGCAGCTTTCCAACCATGGGTGGTGCTGAGTCGCATAATGTTTACGTCTTTAATGGAACCCGTTATACTATGTATGTTACCCTCAATGGGAAACTGTTTGAATGCCGGAAGGAAGGTGCTACAGACGCAACATTTTCGTCGTTTATCCGCATTGCGAATGGCAGTTACGCCCAAATTTTTATGACTGAAAAATACGCCAAGATGACCATTGAATGCAAAGACCAGTTTGACCGACAAGTCAAGTTTTTGACTTTCTTCACGCAAGACGATTTTTCTTGGGTTGCGAAAAACTACGGGGTAGTTCGTCCGAGACCAGGGACTTTTGGAATGTCAAATGAGGAAGATTTCTCCACCTCGTCCAGCAATCTTTTCCAAGACGAAAGCACGAATTGGAAATTTGTGCACGGAAGTAAAATAAGATTTTACAGCTGGGATGTTGATAACGAAAATTCCTTTGCAAAACAAGACAGAGAAGACCGTGATGATCTCGAAGATATGATGGTGAGAATAACTTGTAAATGTGTCCGAATAATCAAGTTTCTGTTCCAGGACGACTAACGAACCTGAAATTAAAAAGCTAAGAATCCTAATTACGTCGTGATTTTTATAAGGTTGAATTGCAACCTGATAAATTTATCATTAGCACAGGCCATTTACCTAAACTAATTGCAAAGCTCAGTGGCCGCTAACGCTGCATGCATAAATACAAGAATTTATAGGGTTGGGGGGGAGAATTTGTGACTGAGACCCATACTGAAGCGTCTTAGATACATTCACATTAGTTCAGTCTTAGTTTATAGAGGGCGCCACGTGTTTTATGTGGGAATTTCTACTCAGTTTTTAGCCTAAAATTAAACTAAACTAAACGAAACTAGCATATATTCAATTATTATTTAGCCTAGCTTAGTTGTAATTTAGTTTACTTTAGATTTGGACTGAAAAATGGGCAAAATTTACCAGGTAGAACACGTGGCGCCCTCTGAAAACTCGGACTTAGCTAATGGGGACGAATCTAACATGTTTCAATAGGGACTTTTTAGAGTTACAAATTCTCATTCAAAACCATATAAATTCTTGATAAAAAGTAACGTCATGTTTCGATCTTACTTAGATGGACGCTGTGCTAAGGCATAGTTTCACAAGTCATGATTCTGAACAGGTGATGGGTATGGCGCCTCAGCATGACATTCTGTAGAGGGTACTCTGCATGCATATGGGAACTATTTTCATGCTCTGTGGCAACAGCGCTTGACCTGTTCTGTGAGGTTAGGAAAGGGCTCACTAGTCTTTAATTTTGATGAAACTCATGGGTTTAAACTCAAGGTTCTTTAGCTGCCCAGAAACGTTTGACTGTTGGGTCAGTCCTCTCAATGTCATGGGTAGCTAAGGCACAGCTATTTCTAGATAAAAAGTATACACGTGCTTGATTACCCAAAATGCCACAGTTGGTGACGTCACTGCTTCCGAATCAAAACAAAACAAAAAGCTACACAGATGCTGTCTGTCTGCTGACAAGATAAACGAAAGTAGCTTATTTTAAGTTGCACTGTAGAATGGATTTAAGTCGCACTCTAATAAAACTATTGGAGCGGTACGGCTAATGTTTTCATTCGTTAGTTAGCTCAGCTTTGTGTCGATTCATCCCACCGAAAACACCATTGCTTGGCTGAAAGACGTGACGTATCTTGTGCAGAAAAATTAATAGTCAGCCAGTGGCATACAAGAAGCGATCAAAATGGCACGAACCGCAGCAGTGACGTAAGACGCGTTCGGATTGGACAAATAAAAAACAATGACTACTGCATCTCGTGAAAATCTCACGCTGTTTCTCGCGCTACAGCTCGGCATTGAGCGGACCGAACCTGCCGAAGTTGTATATAGTCAAAGGTCCCTTCCTTAAACTATCGGACCTTTAAAGAGCTGCTGGAAGTAGATTTTTGTTTTGGATATCATAGGGTGCAGGGAAAAAGAACTTTCATTTTTAAATTTTATTAGCCTGGACGTGGAAAAGTTATCATGCCCCGTTCTGTCTTCTGTCTTTTCTTATTGCGGAGAGACCAAGACGAGACTTTCCTCTTCTCGACCACATCACCAGTTATACTTTGGAAGTAATATGCAATGTGTTAACTACTTAAATTTCTTAATTTCTTTTAATATTGATGCTTCAGTAAAATTTACCTTTTTGGCTTCCACGCTCCTAAACTCTACAGACAACTCGCTAAAACCGAATTTTTATTTATTTTATACAGGACAAAGAAAGGGCCTATGGGAGAATTAAAAATTGGGTAGTACTTGCTGATGCCTTTCACCCAAAAGAACTTTCACGGCCAGACATCAACCAGAGAGTTATTTGTAAAGAATTTATAGCTGCCTGCCAGATTTACACAGCAACGATGACTGCAAAGGTATGGCAATAGGAATTTAGGTAAATATTAACATAGCATCGAACATAGCGAGTTTATTTCGGTGCATGAAGGGTAGAAAAAACAGAAAGTGAATTTTAACTGCCAAGTTGCTCAATTCAGAATGATTGTAACAAGGGCAATGAAACACCATGTATGCTTAAAGTCACTGCTTTAAGCATTCGTTGGACTGATCCATCTACACCAAGCGTGTTCAAGCTTTGCTTTCCCGCTTGCCTGGCCAGCGGAAAACCGTGCTTTTCTGCTGGATCCCGGGCCATGTTGGGATAGCAGGGAATGAGCAAGCTGATTCTGCTGCGAAAGGGTCCCTTTCTGGCCCTCTCGGTAGGGATCTCAGCCTTGTTCCCTCAGACACCTTTCCAACTCTGCGTCTGAGGTTACACGCTTTTTGGCAAACCTTGTGGGACAGACAGGACGGTAATAAATTACGGGCCATTAAAGGCACTGTCGAGGAGTGGCATTCGGCGTGTCGCCGCAGTCGCCGTGAGGAGGTTGTGTTGGCCCGTTTGCGCATTGGTCACACCCGACTTACTCACTGTTTCGTTTTGCGGGGGGTTGACCCTCCTGAATGTTTTTGGTGTCGACGGCCACTTACGGTCCGGCACTTACTTGTTGATTGTCGCCATCTTGATGGTGTTCGTCGTCGTTTCCATCTTCCGCATGACATTGCGCGTCAGTTGGGCGATAAGTCTGTCCTCCTGTCCGGTGTTTTTCAATTTTTGCAGGAGGTACAGATGTATGACAAGATTTAGATTAGGGGTTTGAATAACATCTCTGTAATGTGTGGTGCAGTGGCAACCCGGACCACTGCACTGTGACTGAGGTTGGCGCTAATGACCAAGTTGTCGACGTGTCATTAAGCCTCAATCCCCCCCATCTACACCACGATCAGAAAGCGAGTAGTGACTACAAGCTATGCGAGATGGCGAAAATTTCGTTGCTTAGGTAAATGGTAACTTCCATTATGGTGACATATGCTGCGGCATTATTTGGTTAAATGTCGGCAGACCATTCTATCAGTGACAATAACATGCACAATTCCGCTGAAAAAAAAAATTTACCTGTTCCTTTTGAATTTTCATTGCTGACTACTTCATTTCGACAAAAAAAAAACACTTTCAGTAGTAATTGAGTAAATACAGCCAGTAAGTGCACTGCACGTGAGTTAAAACACTATCAGTAGTAATTGAGTAAATACAGCCATTAAGTGCACTGCAAGTGAGTTAAAACACTTTTAGTAGTAATTGAGTAAATACAGCCATTAACTGCACTGCACGTGAGTTAAAACACTTTTAGTAGTAATTGAGTAAATACAGCCATTAAGTGCGCTGCACGTGAGTTAAAACACTATCAGTAGTAATTGAGTAAATACAACCATTAAGTCCACTGCCCGTGAGTTAAAACACTATCAGTAGTAATTGAGTAAATACAGACATTGCACTAAATGCGAGTTAAAACACTTTCAGTAGTAATTGAGTAAATAAATCCATTAAGTGCACTGCACGTGAGTTAAAATTCACAACGTTTCATCCCACAGATTAGGGCAATTATCAAGTGGAAAGTTTAAATGAATGCAATGAGTTTGCATTCGTACAAAGAGCACGAATTACCTTGGAAATTCTTGGCATTAATTTAAACCAGCCACCAATTCATAACCAGCTCATTCCAATAGCCTTGGAATCCTTCAAGATTATATTAAATTATGCAAAGAAGCTAACGTCACCACCTTTCCACCTATCAGAATCGAGGGACCAATTATACCATAAGCTCACTTCAGCTACCCATTTCTCATTCCATCACTTCCTGTGGAACTGGTCTTTGGTAACTGGCATTTGGTCTTTGGTCTTTGGTGATTGTGCTGGCATTGTTATTTTTAAATTTAATTTTTATAGCCTGTTCACCGTACATCCATATGACTGAAAGGGTTTAACTTTTAAATGTTAAGACTAGAGTATGATGGCCTACAACCTTTTGGAATGTACGACATTGAAGTTATGATTTCTATAATTGCATGCTATAGATTTAGGTTTTGTGTTTTGACCATGTTTTAAATTTTTGACGGCCCCACTAAGGAATGAAACGTTTTGCATTTTAGCTCACATGTACTTAATGTATTTATTAACTCATTTCGAATCGAGTCAACAGGCCAAAAAATCAGCACCGTAATAAGTTTTTGTAGTAGTGGGAGCTTCAAAAGAGTTCCATCAAGAAGGAGAAGCTTTTGTCCTAGCGAATGATGGGAACAGCTCGCAACTCGACCAATTTTTGTACTAAAAAATGCTTCTACCTTATGAGGAAAGATTTCTCACTTTAATGCATGTGATGATAGCAGTCAGTAAATCCATTAGTTTATATATATAAGCTGGAGCATAATTATAAAATGTGTTCATGTCGGACGGAGTATTCCTGCTGTCACTATTCCTTGATGTTCCATCCCTTGTCACAAGGTCATCAGGGATTCAGGGAGAGACGCTATGATTTCATTCCCTGGCTCCAGGCCAGTTGATTTATCATCGCCAAAATCTTATTTAACCGAAGCAGTGCGAAAAGACATAGCATGCGCTTGAAAGGGCGGTGAGCCAGGAGGCAAGACACACGATTTCTACCCTACTACACCCATACGATGCCTCACACGAAGCTACCATACGCCTGGACTAATCGTAGCACGAGTGACGGTATTCACATCTATTTATTCGATTAACCTTGTACAACGCATTGTAACCATGGGTTGTCCCAGAAAATGTTTACAACCAGTCCACCGTCAGCCGCATGGGCCATGGGGTTACGACACTGAACAAGAGATGGAACATGCCGTAATGCTATCATGGATAATCAGTCGAGCCCTCTACGTTCTCCTTTATGCCGCTCCTGTTATAAGAAGGTTACGAGGCTGGGTCGATTCTTGGCAGCGATCGAATTTCTATTTTTGATATACTATACTGGTTGTGATTTAAAAGATCGAGAGAATCACTTGCCAGGGCTGTACTACAGTACCGGCCGGATCTTTGATGTAAAATAGCATACGCAACTGGGTTGGACAATATGGCCACCGAAAGCGCCGCTGATGCGATTGCTTTATCTTGTTGCCGCTTTCTGCCAACCGAGGGCGACACCTTCAGAACAAAAGAATGCTGTCACACTCTTCCTTGAAATACTTTATGGGTAAACGAACGTATCGCTATTTACTGAAGAGTTATGTGGAGTTGAGAAATTGAATAGCTTTGTGACAAAAGGCAATACGGAAATTTATTTATTTGTACGTCTAAGCAATTTTTCGGGTGACATACTGGAATTAAAGGTACATTCATCCCAACGCCATTTTTCTCGATCCAGCACACCAAGTACGGCCCCAAAGTTCTATTTAATTTTCGTTAGTCAATCCCTTGCTAAAAATCCATTTAAAAATGTGGCGTCTACAGATTTTCTGTTGAATGTATTGGGAACTTATTTAATAGCATCCCGCTGCGATTATAGGATCCGTTGCGCGCTTACAACAACCATGACGTTTCATCTGTGTGTGTATGTACTAATTTTTAATCGTTTGCTAATAATTACCAAGAGATCAAAAATCTAAAAGACTAATGCGGTAAAAGTTAAAATTATTTACGTCAATAGATCGCCGAAGAAAAATTATATGATTCTAGCCTAGAAAATTGCAAAGTTTGATGGTAAAATACGAAAAGATTTCCAGTTTGCGACGACACAAATTTTGCTTTCTTGTGTTTTGTCTACTACACCCAAGGCCAACTGAGATAGTAGGAGGAACACAGCTACTATCTTAGTTGGCCTCGTATTACTACGCTGAGTCTCACGAACGCTGCGATGGTAATCTGCGCGTGACTGTTATAAGGCAGGCGGAATGTACGTTTAACTAAACTGGGAGATGCGCTTGTCAATGTATCTGTAGCCAGTTTATTGAAATGTAAATTAGCTTATTGCCTAGATTCGATTAAGTATCTGAGTCTTCGAAGAACAATATGTCAACCGATTTTCCAACTGCTCTATCGTCGTATGAAAATCTGACCCATTTTTTTTTTAATTCCTTGTAAGATAAAATTATTTAAACCATGGCTGTGACGTCACGCTAACTCAACGCTATGCTAAATTTCCGTTGGTTAAATCCCATTAACCAACTCCGGAAGTGTGCGTCATCGCAAAAAGTGTGGGTTATCAAGTTACCCCACACTTTTGCCGATAACCCACACTTTTGACACTTCTGGATCACGCGACCGGGAACGCATACACTAACAACCAAATACAGCGTGCAAAAAAAAAAAAACCTAACGCAATAAAAACGTGCAAAACCAATTACTTAAAAGAAATTAAATCCCATCCCTGCAAACTCTTATAATTATGTCAGGCCCGTAACTAAGCTATTCACTCTACGTTAACCCCCCCCCCCCTCTCCCTCCACAAACTAAAATGCAATGAATGACCTTCATTCATACCGATATCCTATTACCGTATTTTTTAAACAATTCTCAAGCTACAAACACTCAAAATGAATTACATACCTTCCTAAAATGTCATTCTGTCCCTGCGGCCTCTTATCGAAGTTCTATCCCTCCGAAAAGCTTTGAAAAACACAAGCTAGCTGGCTAGCGTGAAATACGGCAGAACGACGCTTCGTCTTCTTCCCACCCACTCCCCCCACAAACGGACGCAAAGGACTCGTCCGTCGACCAACCACTCCACCCTCCATAAAATAAAATGGAATGACCTTCATTCATATCGAGATATTTTCACAAAAAAACAAACACGTTTTAATTAAATACGAGTTAGCTCGACGTTCCAACCGTGGTTTAAAGCAGTTATTGGCTAGAATCTCGCGGTTAACAGTGACGCCCTCGACCTGTGCATACTCGAGCAGTGCGGTTGGTTAAAAACCGTTAACCGCTCGCTTCTAACCAATAACTATTACATACTTCACAGTACAAACATTTTCCAAGCTGGGGGCTGTTACTGGTCATACTTCTTTCCTAACTGAAGTCTTTGTAAGCTCCTGGTGTAATTAAATATTCATTTAGATTTCCTAATTAAAAGGAAGTTGTCGCCAACTGAAAATCTAAATCTACCATAACGCCATCTAGCGGCCGTGATCTTGTTAACCTTTACATCTTCCTCCCAGGCGTACGAGGACGTACAAAATTCTCACTCAATGTTAAAGGAAGCATTTGGGTTGTTCGTTTCGTTAAAAGAAATGTCCGTGTGCACTCCTTCGTCTGATGCAAGCAAGCACTGGATAGTGTCAGATCGCCCAGAACGGCGCTGGATTCTGCAGACTTTCATTTCAAAGCACAATTTGCTACGATAAGTTGATGCAATGTAAAATGTAGGATAGGATGTAAGGATGTACGCGATGTAAGATGTAGGATATGATGTAAGATGTAGGAAGTAGGATATGTTGATCCAATGTAATATAAGACTGTGAACTGGGTCGAAAAATTACCCAGATCATTTTAGAGTTCATCTCCATTTTTCAGTTGGTAAGTTACAGGCAGGGCAGTAGCAAGCACAAACTCTCCTGAAGGGCAGAGGCCACTTTTAGTAAAAAGGCACAGTAGTTTTTAGTGGACATTTTTCTAGTGACCTTTTTGTTTATTGTATCTTTTTTGTTACCCTTTTTGGCCCCTTTTTTCGCCCTTTTTTTTTTAACCTATTATGAGTTTTAGGACTGTTTTTTTAGGCCTTAATGCCTTTTTAACCGGGGTGCCACCACACCAGCCAATGTTGACACAAAACGCCATTTTTTTTTTTTTACAAAAAGGGCATATTGTGAAAAGGGCAGCGGTAATACCCCCTGGCCCCCTCCTGTATATGCCACTTGTTACAAGAAACGATCATTTGTTTTTGCTGATTGTAATTTCAGGTACCTTTGATTTGGCTTCAACACTGGAATGTAGAAAGTTTACGAAGAACAAAGACGGCACTAACTGGATGGCAGATCGTGATTCAGAATGTCGATACTTGGACTGACACCCTTGGCTTTGAACGAATTGTCTTGGAAAATGACACCCGCACCTTCTCTGCAATCTACCTCCAACGAGGTCCCGACTTTACCATCCGCAGCGTTCAGGACGGCTTTACCGATTCCATGCTCCATCAGACTGACGTTTGGTTGACCGATCCTGCTACAGACCTGCGCACGCAGGACCGAAAAAACAGGAACTTTCAAATGTACAACGCCGTTGATTCTTGCTCGTATTGGGTCAGCAGCAAACCCAAGTACAACAAGGGAGTCATACCACCACCACGAGTGGTGACCAAACAAAAATAAGAAAAGGATTTTTTGAATTGGCGGGTGGACATTCTCAGAGGAAAAGTATCCAATGTTGACGAATTTCGTCTACAGTGATGAAATTTGTACGAGGAATTTGTATACAGTTAAATTTTTTTTTTAATGTACCATATTTTATTGTGTCGTATAATGTAAATGCTTCTTAAATTCACGCTTCGTATTTGTTTAGAATTGCTCGATTTTGCGCATTCATTTATTCAAACTCGAATTCTAAAACTAAACCAAGTAAATTTTCGGGTTTTTATAGTATCTTGATCGTATTGTGGCGTTGTAGGCTACGGGCCGACCAACTAGTCCGTCCGCAGCAAAGTAGAAATAGAAATAAAATCCTTATAATGATATTGCATTTTATTTTATGGGGCATTTGATTGTTAGATATGCATTATGTGGTAAAGATGGAATCGTCCAAAAACGGTACCACGTTAACAATTACTGACATCAGACTTTACCAAATTTCCCAAGCTATACTAGTAATTCGGCTGAGAAGAATGCGACATGGAAGATAATTTATTGAGATGAGACCGACAAAATCGAGAGATAATATTGACATAAAACTGTAAATTATCGATAAGTCTCGACACACAAAAGTATGTTGCATACAACCAGACTTGGATTGGCAGATGATGGCGCCAGGCTCAGACTGGCTATGGTGCCTTTGTGCCATGGTACAGGCGTCCTTTGGTGCCACACTTCTGGTGCCACACTTCCGGCGCCCCTTGGGTACATTTTCCCTCCACCGAAGAAAAATGAGTGCCCTATTTCGGATTGTTTACCGGCCGGTCACTATTCTTTTTCAGACACAAATCGCCCCTCTCCCCCTCCTTTATCCTTTTCATCCCCTCTACTCAACAAAATGGTTCAATAAAACTGAAAATCAACCAGACGGTGATCCTTAAAATATAGAAGACGTTTTAAAAAAAATGAACACTGAATCCAGAAATGACAGCCGAATATTAAAACAAGCAAAAGCTTTCGGGACTCGGCCCTGGACTTTGCATGGGGAGTTTATGATACTTCCTCAGGCCATCTAGCAATGGTTGGAGGTAAGACTACATCACTATCAGATGTATAAGTAAGTTTATAAGGTAAGACCCCGTGTCGCCCCTGTCATTCCTCCAACTGGCACAGGTGCCTTTTCCTCGCCAGTCCGACTCTGAGATGGGCCCTCTACTAAATGCAGAAAGTGGCCCCTTCCCTGCAGTTCACGGATCAGTTGCCTGCATCAGGGACTGGACGGGGATTTTGTGTAATTTTCTTCACACATTTTTTTTAATAATTTAAGTAAGTTAACGCCATTGCTGTAAGAAGGCTAGCCAATCCTGGCCCATAAAACCTTAGCGATGCAGC
Source organism: Lithobius niger (assembly GCA_023313725.1). NCBI lineage: Eukaryota > Metazoa > Arthropoda > Chilopoda > Lithobiomorpha > Lithobiidae > Lithobius > Lithobius niger. The sequence continues at coordinate 121,992 of JAHWFP010059060.1, forward strand.
TTGGGTTTATTAGGCAGTACGAAAACTAACCAGAGAAGCCAATTTGTGAGTCCATTAATTTGTGCCCATTAATTATAGCCTGCTAGAAACATTTTACCCCTAATAATGGTAATTCGGGGGAAGGGAGTATATAAGGGGGGGGGGGGGGGGGGCTTTTGACCTTTTGAAGAAAATGACGGATCACTAAAAATTACCCAGTCCGACACTGCATGCAACTACGATAATTGAATCATTTCATCCTTAAACATTTTATGAAAATCAAGACTTAAAGGCGCCTGTTCACATTTCGATAGCGTTGCCCATATTTTATAAACACAGCATCCACGTTCCAGATTCTCCGTCATCCACTATGCTGATATGGGTCACGTGATCTCGTTTTAGTTATGAAAATCGTGGCGCTGCTGTGAATAGTGTTGTTCCACTTTTTATTTACCGCTATTTTCTTTATATTGCTCGACGATTCTACGGTGCTGTACTACAGGAGTTGAAAAGGTGAAAAGGCGCCTTTAAGACGTGGTTGGTTAACGTTCAATCTAGACACACGCTACTGTGTCGCGCCAAGTTAGGCAACAATTCATCCCAACAAACATCACATCAATTCAATTGTCGAGGTTGTAAACCATTGTAGCGCGGCGCCATAGCGTCAGTGTCTTGTATCTTGAAGCATAGTTGGGCACATTTCAGGTACTTGGGGAAAAATAATGCGGTACAAAAACTTAAATTGTGTTGAAATCAAGAGCATTGACCTACCTGACAAAAATTAACTCGTGTAGGAAAGCCAGCTAAGCTGTTTTCAATGCAAAATCTGACCCTCAATAACGTTGAAAATGTGTAACTAGCTAGCTAATTCTAGTCCGCTCATCCCCATATTAATTTCCATAGGGTGATTATTCATCGATACCGAGATAACGGGAAGGCTTCCAGTTATGAAATTGGACGAATGGCTGCAGTACGATACGAACTGCGTACTTTTTATGGTTGGAGCCTAGGGGTGTAACGAGGATGGCGCGTAAGTACGAAAATATTGTTATAACCATTGTTAGTATTGTCGGCATCGTCTCTCATTGGACAGCCAAAGTTTGGACAATGACTACGTGTATACTGACGTGCGTGCCTAGACACAAACTAGTGTAGCGCAATAAATCTAAACACCGTTGCCAAAGAAATTGTAATCACATCCAATTCACGAAAAATAAACCAACTCTAAAAACAAAGCAAAATAAACAAAGCCAAAAACTGGTGAAGACGCCATCAAGTTGAGAGTGGTTCGGCCCTTCAAAGGAGTGATGTTAACACACCAAAACTAACGAAATAAAACAAATTACAACAAAATTAAAACCAAACCAAAAACCTATAAAGAGGTGACCAAGTTGAGAATGGTTCGACCTGTAGGCAAAAGGTAGTATCAAATTGTGGAAAACTAATTTCTTGTTGACGTGCCACTTTATTACACATCTGCACGGTAGTGGAGTTGAGTCTAATACACTATTTGAAAAAAAGGAGTGATATCATATCAAAAACCAAAACTGGTAAAAGGGGCCGCCAAGTTCCGAATGGTTCGGCCCTTCAAAGGAGTGATATCAACACACCAAAACATTCGCCAACTTAATCGCACCGAATAATACTTTGGACGTTAAATGAAAACTTGAACATTGCTACCAAAAGTAGCAATGTTCTAGTTTTCATTTAACCTTCGAACTATTAAGCGGTGCGATTAACTTGGCGAATGTTTTGGTGTGTTGATATCACTCCTTTGAAGGGCCGAACCATTCGGAACTTGGCGGTCCCTTTTACCAGTTTTGGTTTTTGATATGATGTATTCATCTACACGTTAAAGCAGATTTCGAAGTCCCGTCCGTGTAGCCAACAATACAATAAAGGTAACAATTACTTTAAACCTGCTGTGCACGAGTCTAATCATTGCTACGTTGGAAAGTGGCCGGAAACAATAAGACCTCTGTAAACAATGAAACTTACACCAATCACACCAAAACCAAAGAATTAGTAGTTTTATTACCCAACGAAAAAGAATTGTTTAAACTATGCGTAACCGTTGGCATGAACCGCTGGAAGATTAAAATTAAAGGATTAGTGAAATTCGTTAAATATTTAGTCAAAACACGTAAAAATACACAAATGGGTTCGCTCACTCAATCAGCGTTTGTTAGCCAGCCAAAAATAATTAAGCGTACAGGTGATGTTTGATGCACCGTTCGCAACACGGGGATTCAAAACGATCAAAAATACATCGACGGGTTCGCTTACTCACTCAGCGTTTATTAACCAGCCAGAAATAATTGAGCACACAGGTGGGGGTGTTAGATCACAGTTTGCAACATGGGGATGGGGGGAAGGGGTTTGTTTTATGAAACAGCCAGCATGGCTGGACTGGAAATTCTTATGTACCGTTTGCAATATGTAGACGGGGGGTGGGGTTGTTTTATGAAACGGCCAGCATAGCTATAGCCTGGAAATTCTTATGCACCGTTTGCAATATGGGGATAGGGGAGGGGGAAATTGTTTTATGAAACAGCCAGTGTAGTTAGACTGGAAATTCTGATGCACCGTGTGTGGTGGGACCATCTCCAGAAATGTCGGCTCCGCTTGCTGTGCGACCGCACGCGTCACGTCATGTTCTTCCGGAACATGAAATCTTTGATAGGGTTTTGTTGCATTCCTCGTCATTTTGATTAAGTAAATTGGGCCTTTCGGGTTTATATTGAATGGTTGATCAGTGGCTTATTGGATGTGTAGTAGTTAGGCAGTTATAATTATAGTTTTCTGTGCTGCTGGGCCGATTATCCCTGCAATGTAATTGCCCCATAATAAAATAAACTTTAGCAGTTAGTAGCTGCCTCTTGGGACCGAGTGTCTAGGCAAGATATTGTTTTCTGAGCTTGTTGCCTAGGGAGCTGTCACTAACCTCTGGTAACGAAACTAAATCTTTTGACTTTAATCTGTTTCACAGTGGGCCGAAAATGCGGTAGGGGAAGGGTTGCCACTTTTGCGCACTTTTTTTTTATTTCACTCAAAAACACTTTTTTCGAGCTATTTTGAAGCGTTTTGCTTTTTCGCTTTTTTTTTTCTTTAATTTTGCAAATTGTTTCTCTGGAATCACGCAACGGCACGTCGTCGAGATCACCGAGTTGCATGGAAAACATTCTTCGAGTGTTTTGAGGGGGTACTTTTTTTTGAATGTTTGTTTAATAGACTTGCCTTGTATAGTAAGTATGCACTAGAGGCCAGAAATGGTCCTAGAATAGTCTTACATTGGATTAATATGGACAGACAGGGACATTCGTATTACGACATTAGAGGTGAAAATCTTGGAACTTCGCAAAACGAACTCCGGCGAAAGCTTTTGCTAAGGAAGTTTTCATTAATCAAGAAGAAGAGTCAGACATTCGAAGGCGATCAGACACCGCTCTAGTTCTAACCATGTTGGTCTGCTGAGAGAGCTCGCAGCGCCCCCCCCCCCCTCGACTCCCGAGCTGAAAGGTGAGTACGAGACATTGTAAAATGTGGGGGGGGGGGGAAGGAAACAAGGAAAAAAACTTTGAAAAAATTTAATGGTTTTTTTTAAATGCCTAATCTTATAAAACCAGCTTGGTGGTGGTGGATTAAACTACTAATTAAGGAAGTTGAATAGCCAAAAAAAATGGTCTAATTCGGAAAAAAAGTGGTGTTCGGAAATGTCAGTCTAATACCCCCTCCCCCACCCAACACCATATTTTGTCTTGGAGCTGACCCTGGTGAAACAATTGTTTACTTTTCAGAATATTAGCATCAACGTGCGCAGCTAAACGTCACGTATTGTATGATTGTTCTGTTGTTTTTTTCCACCGAATTTCACGATAATCCTCGTATGTAACCGATAGTTGAAGCACTAAAAATACGAAAAACACAAATTAGGTCTTATTGTTAAGACCTAATTAACAAATTGGCCTATTGTTAACGGTTAATTAATTAATCATGTAATTAATAAACAATTATAAACATTAATAATAATGAAAGTCACATTAATATAGTACACATTAATCAAACTTCTAGCACACAGAAATCCTGACTTTATTTTATTTATTTATTTATTTATTTTATACTGAGTCTAAAAAGAACCAAGTCAAGTCACCATAGGGAAAAGAAATATTGTAAAAACAGGTTCGGAAAATATATTCATGGTCAGTCAGACAGGCAGAGTCAAGCAGCATGAGCAATAGCAAAACTTCTAGAAGGTTGATGCAAACGCATGCGGTAGGATGATGGAATACAAGTTACAGGAAATTTTAAAATAGTTCATAAGGTAGTGAAAAATGACATGTCTATTCACCTAAAAAGTATAAAAGGAAAATAGGAAAGCAAAACAGTATCATTCGACAGAATTCAGACCCCAGCTCCTGACCGAATTGCTGCTACCTAGACGTGCTCATTACTGCTCATGCTCAGACCTCAACATCCGAATTTAAGTATCATTCTGACGTATATAGAATTATCATAACGTTAACCGAATATAGAATTTATCTATATCAAGCTAATAATTAGCCTATATATATAACTGATTCATGGAATATATATATATATATATATATATATATATATATATATATTCCATGAATAGTTATCCAACCTGGCCCAAATTCCCGAATTATATTTGTAAATATGAAATTATCATCACATTGCTGAATTATTGATATTCATTTATGGCTAGGATAAATAGTAGGACCATTGTAAACCAATCACGTAATTAAATCTGGCCTAAAAGAAAACTTACTATCGTCTTTATTGAATCTATATTTTTTAAGATAGAATATTATTGAAATATTGAATATTGGTCATTATTGACCAATTAGTTGGTAAATTAGGCCGACTAAAACCATAACATATGGATGGGGGCAAACAAGTACACAGTGTGTTCATCAAACTTATTGTATGAATCTCGACAAGAGAAGATTGTAAAAAACATCGATGCATTATAGATGAACATTTTTAACCCAAGATGACCATTACAGACCATAATTTTCAATCAGTTGTCCTGTGACAGTTCAAACAATAGTTATGCCTGCACATTTTATACGCCTATAAGACTGCTAAATAATTTCGTAAATTATCGAAAGAAAGGTTCTGCCAAATATACTTATAAAAAAAATTGTCGTTAGGTATATATTTGTTGGGAGCGGGGGAGGGGGAGAGGAGGTGAAACCTTACAACTTATTTTACTTACGTTTAAATCTAAATTTAATAAACGCTCCGGTTCTCTGGACATGGGTTCGAATCTCGCTTCTGACACCATTGTAATGATCTATTTTAGTGAGCATTTGTCCTAAAATAAACCATTGTTGTCAGGATGAATCAGTTGTATTTAACCTAAATATAACACATGAATATGGCACTTGAAAAGGGAGGCGAAATGATAAGCAACAGATCAATAGTATTTTGGGCCTTTAATCTACTCTCCGTTGGACAAAATATGGACCACACTGGTCAATAATCGAATTATAAGGCTTGTATTTAGAGATCGGTTTGATTACATTAAATCAACAATAGTTGGCGATTGGCATTCTTGCTACGGTTGCATTTGGAATAATTCCTAATAAAGGATAATTAATAATGATTGGTATCTAAAGATTAAGCACTCCGCTTACTATAAGTCAAGTACAACAATCGTTGTTAATGATACGGAATGATACTTATCTCCCGTGAACTCCGCCGTAGCTGGCGTTCGGGCACCCGGCTTTCCGTCTCCCGGTGTCGTACGTCGGGCACGCGGCACGGCTTTTAGACGTCCGTGAATAGCAGGGCTCAGAGAATGTTGGCAACGTGTAAACCGTTAAAAATTGAATGATAATGCCGCATTCCTGAAGTTCGCTTTAATACTAGTGCGTTATCACTTAGCAATCTATTTGATCGATTAGTGTGCTGAATAGAAATTGCGTGTCTTGACAGTTCAGGTCCTAAAAGTAAATTAGGTACCGTTGCGCTTGTCGATCATTGTATTGTCGCGATCGAGGCGCATCAGTGATTCTCGGTATTGTGTGCTTGCGTAGCTCGCCGACTAAATGAACTGTCACCTGCAGACCTTCGTGCAATAAATTAACTGTTGTAATTAGGATCGTGGTCGATCATGGATGACGTTCCAAACTAATTGAAAATCTAGAAAATCTACGCTTCGCTGATCGAGTCGTAAATAATGTCGTAGTTAGAAATGCCATCTCCTCAACTTAACAATAGTTGTAATTACGGTGGTTCAATTTACAAAGGAATGTACACAGTTCCGGTCTTCTTTGAAACGGGCCCCTTCTATATCTTAGTCGCTGGAGCCATTTTAGGTCTGGCATGAGTAATATCTTATTCATGCATTTATTAAATGTATGATATTTATGAAATTATGCATATAATTAATTAACTGTATTGTTTCTGTAATAAAGACTAATTAGGCTTAATTATCCCTTAACATTAAGTCACCACTGAAAAAGTCTAAGCAGCAGCTAAGCTTGGCTGGCGCCTGTAGCCACAGACCTCCCCATAACCCAGGGTTAAAGCGTCTGGATGGCCTAGCATGCAGAAAATATACTTGGTTCGAGTCCTAGTCGGAAGTTATCTTTTCTTTCTTTCTCAGATGGCATGTCTTGTATTCTCACAAGGCCAGTCTTTAATGCAGACTTTTAAGTAGCTTCGTTAACTCTTTACCTTGTGACTTATTCTTTATACAGGTTATATGGTTGCATGAAGCAGGACTCGATAACTTACTACTCAAGTGAAGTCTGTCGTATTGACAGCCTTCACATCGTTAACTGTTTTGGCCTCTACCAGTACGTCCTACAGTAGAGATATTAGTGTTTAGATGACTGGATCTTTACGGCTGTTCCTGTAAATGCCAACAGGGGTGCCAAGGAAAAGAATGCATTTTTCACAATGCTCATCATTCATGCTCAGAATTTTTCACGGGTGTTTAGAAGTCTTACTCTTATATGGTGGGAATGAAACCGTACATTCACCTGGAGAAGTAGGATTCCTATCTATACCCCCGAACAGTGGGAGTATTATACACACTATGGTGTAGGGTTCGTATCTACACTGAAGGTTAGGTGCAATTCCTACCCGGAACATTACGCACAGAACGCTACCTTTAGCACCAATATGCATTAACATTTAACCATTAGGATTTGTAAGTACACCTAACAATATTCCGAACTCTTAACAGTAATGTTATCTACACTGACAAAATTGTATGTTGGGAGAATTTGGTTACAGTAGGAGAATTTGTGTTTTTAGTTAGTCAAATAGGGTTGTTTCAGTTAGCACGTGTTGGCCTTTTTCTAAACTAGGAAACAGGCTTTGGGCCTATTGTAGGCGGAGCGAAGAAAAATTTATTTTAAATTTGTATTTCCTCTCATTATAATGGCTGTACAATGTTTGCTAATGGTCCTTAAAAAGCTCGGGGCAATATTCATTCGGCTACAGTTGAGCTGAAGCTTTTTGCTGGTGTTTTTTACATTTTAGCTAGGCTACGTTTCATATTAATTTTAAGATACTTTCGTTTGCACCCATATTTAGTATCCGTTTCGTTATTTGCAGCCTCTTTGCGCCGTCGCCGCCGTTGTAAAATACAACGTTAGCCGCCGTGGTTAAGCTGGCAAAGAACGTGCCGCCGTAGTTAAGCTGGCAATGAACGTGGCACCGTCAATAATGCTTACATTGTTTATATTTATTGCAGACTATCTTTCCTAGATTTAAAATATTAACAATAAAGCATTTAATTGCAAGCTACACAATCACCAGTAACGATAGTACTTCACAACAATCAAAAGATTCGAAACATCCGCGGCTCTACGCTGCCATCTACGACAATGTTGAAACGCACACCTCTGGCACGTACTGCAACTCCAAACGCTAATTTTTTTTTTTTAATTGGAATTATTACAATTGTTGATCAGCCGGTGTTAGCTTGGCTGTGAACATAGAATTTAAATAATTCTAAATCCTAATTTTAAGCCAAATTGTTAGTCCCGTTTTAGTTTCGTAAGCGACAACAGTAGAGAAATTAGGCCTATTGGGTTCGATGTTAGGCCTATTTATTCTGGCAACATGGGATGGAGACTGTAGTTTCCATAGCAATCTAGAAATCTTGAAATTACAATACGAAGCCAAATTATTGTTCTGTGTTGTGATATAAATACGTGGTCTGCTGTGTCTGTTGTATTATATGAACGGTTTCCTCCTGCAGCGGCGATTTGATGTTTCAA